>OX030948.1:72737696-72808101 GCA_943735915.1 Pherbina coryleti
TTGGTGTTGGTGTTGGTATTGGTTTTGGTGTTGGTGTTGGTGTTGATGTTGATGTTGATGTTGATGTTGATGTTGATGTTGATGTTGATGTTGATGTGTATGTTGATGTTGATGTTGATGTGTATGTTGATGTTGATGTTGATGTTGATGTTGATGTTGATGTTGATGTTGATGTTGATGTTGATGTTGATGTTGATGTTGATGTTGATGTTGATGTTGATGTTGATGTTGATGTTGATGTTGATGTTGATGTTGATGTTGATGTTGATGTTGATGTTGATGTTGATGTTGATGTTGATGTTGATGTTGATGTTGATGTTGATGTTGATGTTAATGGTTATGTTGATGTTGATATTGATATTGATGTTGATGATAATGGTTATGTTGATGTTGATGTTAATGGTTATGTTGATGTTGATGTTGTTGTTGATGTTGATGTTGATGTTGATGTTGGTGTTGGTGTTTGTATTGGTGTTGGTGTTGGTGTTGGTGTTGGTGTTGGTGTTGGTGTCGGTTTTGGTGTTGGTGTTGGTGTTGGTGTTGGTGTTGGTGTTGGTGTTGGTGTTGGTGTTGGTATTGGTGTTGGTGTTGGTATTGGTTTTGGTGTTGGTGCTTTTGTTGGTGTTGGTGTTGGTGTTGGTGTTGGTGTTTGTGTTGGTGTTGGTGTTGATGTTGGTGTCGGTGTTGGTGTTGGTGTTGGTGTTGGTGTTGGTGTTGGTGTTGGTGTTGGCGTTGGTGTTGGTATTGGTGTTGGAGTTGTTGTTGGATTTGGAGTTGGTGCTTTTCGTTTAGCTTTTTTTTTTTTGCTTCCCCATTGGTTGTGCTCTAATTTCAATTAATCCAGCAGAAGTGATGCATATGCGTCACATTAGGCGGTTCCCTGGGGGTTTTTGACATGCCGTCAAATTTTTTTTTTATTTTTGTCATATGCCCGAAGACCTCACCTTTGTTTTCGTTCCTTAAAATTTACCGTTGCACCAGTAGTCACAGAGTTAAAAATCCATGAAAAATGACAACAAAATTTTTTTTGTAATTTAGTTGTGAAGCGTAATAACACATCCCTGCTGTCGTAAAACAAAATTTACTGTAGCACTCCTCCTGAGTGAGTAATAATTCCATGCAACGATATTACATTTCTGTTACATAAGCTGCTATATTCACGACCTGATGACGCCGGAATTTTTTTTTTATTTTTGTCGTAAAGCCATGTATAAAAACTTTATTTTCCTTTTTAAACTTTTATCGTAGGTTATATACTCATTGAGTAAAAATTCAATGCAACGCCGCTGCATGAATGATGCTTTATCGATCTTTGAGCGGCTCTCTCAGCGTCCCCATGATGTCAGAAATTTTTTGTCTAATTTTGTTGTGAGGGCTTCCAGTAGGCCTTTATTGGCGTATTTTTAATCCTAGCGCTAATACTCAGCGAGTAATAATTCCATGTAACAAATTTTCAGTTGCGTTGCTTACGCAGCTTCCACTACGTCCCTATGCCGTATTAAAGTTTTTTTTTGTTTTTTTAATATAGCCAAAGAATTAACCTTTACGGTCATACTATTTTTTTAATCATAGCTCTTATACCCAGCGAGTAACAATTCAATGAAACGCAGATAAATTTTTAAAAAGTTCATTTTTCAACTTTTTTGGAAACTAGAGCAGTATAACGTAACTTCACCACGTCAAAATGTTATAGCTTTTAAATAGAATTGAAAATTTGCGAATTTGAATTTAAATTAGTTTTACAACAAAAACAAATTTTGAGCCTTTTTTTGAGGAAAACTCAAAAATTTCAGAGCTTTTTTGAAAACAATATTTAAAATATATATCCTCAAATAACGGTATTTTTGCAATAAGATTTTCATAGCAATTTGACGAAGCATTAAGACAAAAAAAAATTTAATTTAAAAAAGCAGCGGAGATATTTGAATCGAAAGTTACAAAATTAAATTTCTGATTGTATAGGTATTTTTCTCAATTTTGAGGAACGATGATGCATTAAATATATCGTTGTAGTAAAATTTTTCATAGTTTTCAAGATATGTTCATATTGATGTCAAAATAACGGAAATTTTTTAGTTTTACTGAATTTAAGAAATATTTTATAATTTGTAAATATTTGCATATGTAACCTTAGAAAACAACTAAAAATATACGATTTTGCAAAAAATTTGTACTACAGCACCATCTGGTGTCCAAGGTGGTTCAAAAAAGATACTTTCAAAAAACTCGTCGTACCTGAGAACTACTATATATCTATTTTTATTCTAATTGTAACTACAAAATTGTACTACAGCGCCCTCTGGTGTTCAAGATAGGTCAAAAGAAATAGCAGCAGAATACTCAACGTACATGAAAACTACTGTATACCACTTTTCATTCTAATCGCATAAGCGGTTTGTGAGTTTTAGGCAGTTTTGTAAAAAATTTGTACTACAGCGCCCTATGGTGTTCAAGGTGGATCAAAATTGATAGCCCACGAACACGCACCGTACCAAAAAACTTCTATACACAAATTTTCATGCCAATCGGATGAGTAGTTTAGGAGTCTATTGCGGTCTTACAAACATAAGCTCCTTTTTTATATATATAGATTAGTTCTTTCTTTCTATATTTATTCCCTACACTTGAACCCCTACACTTGAAGGGAGGGCCGGAGAGGGTTAATATGTATGACCGACCTTCATTACTTTTGCAAAAGGAACATTTTTCAATTGGGAGCCTGTCCCCTCCGACCACTCTTTAGGGGGGTCTCCCATACAACTTTAATGATTTTTGTATATTTATTCCATAAACCTAAACAGGGGGCTTTAAGGGAGGGCCGGAGAAGGTTAATATATATGATCGACCCTCATTAATTTTGCAAAAGGAATATTTTCCCCCTGAGGACCTATCCTCTCCGACCACTCCTTACGGGGGCCCCGATACAAATACGTAAAAGGGGTATATTAATTTTGTCACTCCGTTTTTAATGCCCATAATGGCTGAATTACAATACTGCGTTAGGTCGGTCGGCCTTTGACAGCTAGACTAGAAACTTCTTATGAAGCAACACAAAATATGGCTGAATTACAATATAGCTGAATTACAATACTGCGTTAGGTCGGTCGGCCTTTGACCGTACTTTGGTCTCCGTTGTAAAAACTTTACGATATAAGCTGTCAAAACGGACGAGATCCACCTTGAACACCAGAGGGCGCTGTAGTACAAATTTTTTAAAAAACTGCCTAAAACTCACAAACTGCTTATGCGATTAGAATGAAAAGTGGTATACAGTGGGTTTCATGTACGCTGAGTGTTTTGCTGCTATCTTTTTTGACCTATCTTGAACACCAGAGGGCGCTGTAGTACAAATTTTTCTCAAAACCACCTAAAACTACCAAACCGCTCATGGGATTAGAATGAAAATTGGTATATAGTAGTTTTCAGGTACAATGAGTTTTTTGACAGTATCTTCTTTGAACCACCTTGGACACCAGATGGTGCTGTAGTACAAATTTTTTACAAAATCGCATATTTTTAGTTGTTTTCTTAGGTTACATATGCAAATATTTACAAAATATAAAATATTTCTTAAATTTAGTAAAACTAAAAAAATGTCCGTTAATTTGACATCAAAAACATGAACATATCTTGAAAACTATGAAAAATTTTACTACAACGATATATTTAATGCAACATCGTTGCTCAAAAATGAGAAAAAAACAAGCAGAAATTTAATTTTGTGACGTTCGATTCAAATATCTCCGCTGCTTTTTTATACATTTTGTTAAATTTTTTTTTTGTCTTAAAGCTTCATTAAAGTACTATGAAAACCTTATTGCAAAAATACCGTTAGTTGAGGATATATATTTTATATATTCTTTTCAAAAAAGGTCTGAAATTTTGGAGTTATAGCCAGTAATCTTTATTCAAAATATATATACAAAAAGCAAAATGATGTCTGTGTGTTGGCTGGAAATTTCAAAATTGCTGAGTCGATAAAGCTGTAATTTTGGCAGTACATTTTTTTCAAGCACAAGATGGTTTTAATTTCTGTCACACCCCCTTTTACCGCCCACAAATCATTTAAAAATGCTATATTTCCTACGGTTTTCGTCGATTTGGCTACATATTGGTAATTTAGTTTGTATGCTCACTGTCGGAAACTGTACTAAAACTGGGTAATGTCCATCTACTAGAAAACTGGGATGGGCATTATATAAGGGGGTGTGGCTCCGCCCATACAATTTGTATTATCGAATAGCTTTGAAAGTAAAAGTAGCAGTACTTACATACAAACTCAAAATGGAGTTACTATTTGGTGATCTCCTGCTACTGGGAAACTGTAACGCGCAGTGGAAATGACAGTGGTGTCAAAATATGAGTCTAAGAAAAGTTTTGAATACACCTATTATGTTCCCATATAGTTGCAGGGTGCAGCTACGCGCGCCGGGAATAAGGCTAGTTATTTATACAATAAATAAACATCTGTGTTATATGTTGTATTACATTGCTGAAGTTTAACAAAAACAATAACAAACGAAAAAAACTAAAGCAACTGATATCTATTTATATACATACAAATTTACATACATACATATAAACAACAGCAGAATCAACAAAACACCCCAGTCGGAATATGAATCCTCAAAGACGAAGTCTTCGGACCGTCTCGAAGACCAAGTACGCATTTTCAGAGCGAATGCTGACGCTCTGCAAGACAAGTCATTATATTGTCAGCACAAAATCTTCGAATATTGTCACATAAGAAATTGTTTTTAATGATGACTGCGGACGATCTGCAAAACTCGTGTAAATAAACAACTGAGATGTGCTCTCATTGAGAAATTGCTTTTGTAATGCTCTGATGTCAATGCGGACGCTCTGTAAGACTCGTATGCATATTTTTAGCATGTGTCTATTAATCAAATTTTTTTTTTATTTTGAATTATCGACGCGGTTGTCAAGTGCAGTCAGTTGCGATTAAATTGTGAGCCTGAAGCACGTGCTAGATTTTATTGCACGATTATTGTGGTTTTATAAAATATTTCGTTTTAAATAATTAAATTGTGGTTTTGTAAAATTCTCTTTAAATAATTTTAAAAAAAAAATTATTAAGAAGGAAATATCCTCAATAAGCAAAGAAATTAAAAAAAAAAATAAATATATTCACGTGCTTTACACGAGTGCGAAGTTGTTGTTGATCGGCAGCGGGCATTAGTGGTATCAAGTCAAGTTTCTGTATATTTTAATGTGCCGTTTTTTCTCTCTCTCTATCTCTCTCTATAGTTTGCGCTGTCTGAGTGTAAAAATTTCACTCATGAAGACAACATTCATGCACGAAGAGCGCATCGTTTTGTTTTAATGCGTCCGCTCTGCAAGACATGGATTGACGCCGTCACTGAAGACATTTCAGCAAAATGTCTTGCAAGTCGAAGTTGCCTTTTGTTTGAAATTGTCTTCGAGGACCGCTATGGAAATGGATCGATCCGTCTTGCAAGAAACTGACATGTCTCGAAGACGTCTTCAAAGACGGATCGATCCATTTCCTGCTGGGACGTACAAGTTCACATACATATAAACAACAACAACAGCATCAACAACAACACAAGCAGGTACTGAAGAATATTCGCTTCAAACAAAGCAACAACCGTAACATAAGCAGCCACTGATGTTATGAATGATTTATCTTGTAAAAAAATCAAAATTAAATTACATTCAATACAAAATATTTTCATGAAACAACAAATCCCATGCAAACATGTCTTTACTACTGCAACTCAACAATGCTCATATATAGGGTGTTTTTTTAGGGGTTTGTTTTTCGAATAGAGATAAAACACAAGAAAATCGTTTTAATGTCCATCAATTTGGCTTTATTGGAAGGATAATTTTATGCCATTAATGTTTAAATATGATTTCCGGCATGTGGCCGCCGCGGCTGGCTGGAATAAAGCCAATTTTGCAGGTCCAATTTTCAACCACTTTTTCGAGCATATGGGGCCGTATGTCGGCAATAACGCCACGAATGTTGGCCTCCAAGTCCCCTAACGTTTCTGGTTTGTTGGCGTAGGCGAGCGACTTCACATATCCCCAAAGAAAATAATCCAATGGTGTCAAATCACACGATCTTGGTGGCCAATTGAAACGTCCATTCCGCGAAATTATGCGCTCATCGAATGTTTCCTTCAATAAATCGATTGTGACGTGCGCTGTGTGGCATGTAGCGCCGTCTTGTTGGAACCACAACTCATCCACATTCATGCCATCCAATTCGGGAACAAAATAGTCGGTTATCATGGCTCTATACCGGTCTCCATTAACGGTAACTGACTCTCCAGCATTATTTCGGAAGAAGTATGGCCCAATGAATCCACCAGCCCATAGAGCACCAGCCCATAGAGCACCAGCCCATAGAGCACACCAAACAGTCAGTTTTTGTGGATGTAATGGCGTCTCAAGGATCTCATGTGGATTCTTTTCACTCCAAATGCGGCAATTTTGCTTGTTGACGTAGCCATTCAACCAAAAATGAGCCTCATCACTGAACAAAATTTTGCGATGAAAATCAGCATCGAGATCAATCTCATTTCGGCCCATTTGCAAGCGTTGTTCTTTTGTCAACCTGTTCATGATGAAATGGCAAACCAAACTGAACATAAATGACATTAGAGTTGCCAGAATTGACCACAAAATGCCAGTTTTATCTCTATTCGAAAAACAAACCCCTAAAAAAAACACCCTTTATTTAGCTAACTCAATGAAAATACAACCCTGTGCTATCGGCAAATGTCAAACGCGCGACCAAGTTGAACAGTTCTCAACTTGTAAAAAAATCAAAATTAAATTACATTCAATACAAATTATTTTCATGAAACAACAAATCCCATGCAACCATGTCTTTACTACTGCAACTCAACAATGCTCATATATTTAGCCAACTCAATGAAAATACAACCCTGTGCTATCGGCAAATGTCAAACACGCGACCAAGTTGAACACTTCTCAACTTTTTTCAGCAGCTCGCGCTTTGATCGTACTTTACCCCTTCTTACGAGATTCGACGATATTTACGATACAAAGTACGATCAAAGCTTGAGGTCGAATTATGGATTGCTTCATAACAACTCGTTGTTTCTACTTTAGCTGTCAAAGCGCGACCGACCTAACGCGCCTTTGCGATTTGGGTATTATCAAGAATATGTATAATTTTCTATGTCTACTAAGCCTCCTTATAGCTGAATTACAATACTGCGTTAGGTCGGTCGTGCGCTGACCGTACGTTGGTCTCCGTTGTAAAAACTTTACGATATAAGCTGTCAAAACGGACGACCTCAAACTTTGCAAAAGTCAATGTTGCGTTGACAGATGTTGCGTCTATCATTTTGGTGATGCCAATAAAAGCAGCTATACTAAAAATCCCACAAAACGTCCCTTTTTCCGAAATCATGCAATAATAATTTTAATCAATAAAAATTAAAAGATATTGTCATAAAATCATTGAGAACCATAAAACCTACTTTAGAAAGCTACGATCTTTTTATTAAGTGTAATATAATCTGCGAAATAATGAAAAATGTCACATATTATTGTGAAAATTCTGACTAGAAGCTTCAAAATAAATGAACGCTTTCCAATTTAATGATAAAATGTGAAATTAAATTAAAATGGAATTTCTGGAAAAACATTTCAGTTTTTATGGCAAAAAATTTTTCTTTGATTAATCGATATTTTTATATATATATATGTATATTGTTTTTGTTTTATAAAATATGATTGCTTGATGTCAATATTTTTCTTGTTTTTGTCAAAATGATTGCAATTTATTATTATTATTATTACTGTTAATTTTTGCCGAGATTTTTGCAAATTTTGAGAGCAAAATGTAGGAAATTTCATCAACGAAAGCAAGTTGGAAATATGTATGGAAATATTCATGTAAATTTGTGTATAGAAGTTTTTTGGTACGGTGCGTGTTTTGGGGTAATTTTTATCCACCTTGAACACCAGAGGGCGCTTGAGTAAAAATTTTAAGAAAATCGGTATATAGTGGTTTTCATGTACGCTGAGTGTTTTGCTCCTATCTTTTCTGAACCATATTGAACACCAGAGGGCGCTGTAGTACAATTCTTTATGCGATTACAATGAAAATTGATATATTGTGGTTTTGAGGTACGGTGAGTATTTTGGCGCTGTCTTCTTTGATCCAACTTGGACACCAGTTCGTGCTGTAGTACAAAATTTTTTACAAAATCGCCTAAAACTACAATATGCATACCATAGGCGTAGAAGGATATCACCAAGTGGAACTCCATTATGAGTTTTAATGTTATGCGAATTTAATTTCCATAGCTATTCGATATCAAAACTTTGGCATGTATGGGCAGAGCCACACCCCCTTGACCAATGCCTGTCCAAATTTTTTAGTAGAAATGCATCACCAAATAGTAGTTCTATTCTAAAATTGAACGTTTTGTGACTTACTTTCATAGGCTATTCGATATCAAAAATTGTAATTGTATGGGCGGAGCCACACCCCCTTGTACAATGCCCGTCTCAGTTTTCTAGTAGATGAACATCACCAAGTGGCAACTTCATGCCGAAATTCATTATTATACGGCATTTAACTCCAAAGCTATTTGATACCATAAGTTTGACTTATATGGGCGGTGCCATGCCCCCTTGTCCAATGCTCACTCAATTTTCCCAGTCAAAGGACAAGACTAAATAGTACATTCTTACCGAGTTTCATTGATGTGTGACTAATAATTCGAAAGTTATATACACATCCTTTTTTCAACGCCCATAAAATTTTACCAGTGGAACGGCACATGTAAATCGAGGCCGAACACCTAATTTCAATGTTGTGCGACCTATAATTCCAAAATTATTCGATTTTGCAGATTCGAGCTGCCACGCCCCCTTGCACAATGCTCGCTGAATCACTTGTAATTAGTGAGTACTTGGGTACAACTTTACGAAAATAAAATTAACGGCATTTGCCAATCTACCTTACCAATCTACCTTACCACAACATTCCTTTGTGTGTTATATTATTCAAACAATGATATTTAGGGTATTCGTCCTCAACCAACTCCATTAAAATATCTAATTCACCAATATACAGGGTTGTCCATATTCGACGGACCCATCTGGCAACGCCATAACTTTTGACAGAGATGTCAGATCGCTTAATGACATACCGCGTTTGAAGCGTCAGTCCAAGCAGATTTTTACCATGGAACAATACACGCCACGCGAGCGCTCTGAAATAGTTGAAATTTACATTCAACAGAAGAAGTCAATGCCCATATTCGACGGACCCATGTTTTTGTTAAAAAAATCAAAGAAAAAAATAAAAATTTGGCGGTTGGCAATCTTAATCATTTAATTTGTTCCAAGTAGATTTGTTTACATCAACTTTTGAATATGATATCTCCCAAATGGCCGCCTCTGGCGTTGATGGCGTATTGTGCCCTTTTTGCAGCATTTTCCATCGTTTTCGCCAACATTTCGGCCGGAATAGCGGCTATTTCTTCACGAATGTTGTCCTTGAGCTCTTCTACGGTCCTTGGCTTGTTAACGTAAACCTTTGACTTCAAATATCCCTACAAGAAGAAGTCAGGCGGCGTCAAAAGTTATGGCGTTGCCAGATGGGTCCGTCGAATATGGGCAACCCTATCCCCCTTATATCCCCCTTATAAATGAACTGTCAAAATTTGTACAGAGAAGCTTTTGCACAAACCAGATATATTTGCTCTTCGATTTAGGTGAGCAAACAAGGTGGCAAACTTATAACAGCAATCAGCAATTACTATTCAGAAGTTAACAGCTGACATATCTCTGAAAATGCACAATCGGTTTTAGGGGACGTTCACACAATCTACCTGATAAAAATAACTAATTGCCCAAATATAATCTTAATATAATAAAAATATAATTAATATAATAAAAAATGCATAAATTTTAATAGGATAAACAATTGAATAATATTAATAGCATGCTAAATTCATCAAAATTATTATTATACTACTTAAGCAGCATGTTAATTTAAAAAATTTTATCAATTTAAAAAAACCTCGCATCAAAATATAAATTCCCACGATAATCCTATGAAAATCTTAGTTTTCCATCGGAATCCAAGAATACCCACATTTTAGCATTTCTCAACGAAAATGCAACCCAGCGTTAATATGGAATGTCAAAAGCACGAGCTAGTAGGGCAACTTGCTTTCGTTGACGAAATTTCCTACATTTTGCTCTCAAAATTTGCAAAAATCTCGGCAAAAATTAACAGTAATAATAATAATAAATAGCAGTTATTTTGACAAAAACAAGAAAAATAATGACATCAAGTAATCACATTTTATAAAAAAAAACAATATACATATATATTAGAGCACCCACAATATATATGAAAAATGCAAAGGTGTTTTTTTTTTCGCTCCACCAGCATTTTCTAATAGAATGAGGATAAAAAATAAGATCTGCATCAAAAGACGGGTATCGTTAGTGGAAAATAGCCAGCCGGTTTTCATTTAAAGCACCAAAAACGGGCTAAAAATTGCTTGAAAAAAGCTCAACCAATTTTTGCTCTGTAACTTTCTTAAAAAAAGTTAACGGTTTTAATTTTTTTTTTCTTTCGACATACAATTGAACAGGTAAGACTGTCCGTGCAACTTTTTTTATGTAGGTGCGATATTTAATGGTGTTTTTGAAGATCAAACTCAATTTTTTACTTAATTTTTATGTTCTATTTTTCTTAAAAAAATTCTCAAAAATCATAAAAAAATCTGCGAACTGATAGAACTATATCATCATGAAGGGAATTTATTGAGGTTTAAGAAATTTATTACTTTGCATTATTTTTTTGCGTTCCACCCATGAACTGACGTCTTAAAGGCAAACAAATGATTTTTAGTTTTGCTTTATTCAATGGAAATCTTTCAAATTTAAACAAAATACTTATTTTACTCACCTAAATCAATGATCCCTAAATCATTGACACCTAAGTTATGATCCATTTATTTGTTGTAAGAGTCGTTGAGCTTTGTTTCAATTCAATTTAACTCATACACCTCGTTGATAAAAAAGTTAAATATATTGTGTTTTTTTATTTTGGATTTAAATTGGGTCAATTCTTTGCCAAAATACCAAACAAAATTAAATTGCTAATACACCTCGTATAAATTACGTGTAAATTCTAAAACTCTAGGGAAGGTTACAACAATTGTGTGACCCCCAATGAAGTCAAATCCGTACCTAACTAGCTCACCTGATAAATCCACCTTCGTTAAAGACATGTGCTTAGAAAACCTAATTTAAGTCTGCAGAATTGAGCTGGAATGGATAATTATTTTTGACAATTATGTAAGTATACCAAAAATTAAGGAATTTGAAAAAAACTTTAAAGAAATAATAAAATACCATTTTAAACGAGAAGAAATAAAATTATTTATTTATTTGAAGAAGTTAAATATTCTAAAAATTTCATTTTTGAAAAGTTTTTGGTTGGAATATCTCTAAAATGTTTTTCCATTGCATGCTAAATGAACTGCTTTTGCTCCTCCTGGTGTGTTAATACGGCATTAAACCTTGAAATTAAAGCAACACCACGTTCTGCTGTATCATTTACAACCAGTAATTTCTTTACTAATGATTTTGCCGCCATGTAGTCATGATTTTCTTCCCATGTTGATGGATCTGATTCCAAGAACCTTGGGCTTATACTTGTAATTTTTTCATTTAAAATTGTATGGAAAAAGTTGCAAGTGTTTTTAGTCACAAGGTCATACAATTCCGTCGTCATGACATCGTTAGCTTGTAAAATTATTCTTTTAGGATTGTCCTTTTAAATTCCTTTTTAAATGTGTCAACATTTTTCGTTTTGTTGATGTAGAAACTTGATCGTCAAAAAATGCTAACGCAATATTAGATTCGTTTAAATACCATAAATGATTGAGCATTTTTTTTTGCACTCTTTCTCCGATTTCGGCGTCAATTGATTTGAACATTTCAAGTTCTTTTAGCATCAATATGTCATTGTAAGGTGCTTTTGGTGCCACTTGACAAGTAAACCAGAATTTCAAATATATTCGCAAAGTGAAAATATTGAATCTCCGGATATTTTTCAATAATTGAGCTAAAATATATGAGGGGAATCAGTTCACAGTTGAGAAAAAAAAAATGTAAATAAAAATTAAAATTTAACAAATGGCTTTCACTTACAGGGCATTGCATATTGCTTTCTAAAAAGAAAAATTTTCAAGCAATATATTATCTTCGCCATCCACCTAGCTTGGCTAATCGCACCAGGCTGTGAAATTTTATAATTAGCTGGTTTTTCTCCCAAAAAAACTGCACTTAACTTGAGCATCTCAACGTAATCATGCCTTGTGGCATCTACTTCATTCGACAATTGATCCTGTATAAAGCTGAGCAAAGAACGACGAGTGTCATAAGGAAAATGACAAGCCACCTCTGGATCATCGATTCCTGCTTCAAAATCCTCATGTTGAAGTGTAGGCCAACTAATTTTAAATTTTTCGAAAAGTAGTATTCTCGGACCTGAAGTAATAGGTTGTACTGTTACTTTGAAGGCAGCACCTGCTAGTAGCTCCAAAATGTGATGTCTGCATGCAAAGTGCAGTAGCTGTCTATTCAAAAGCTGCTCTAAAACAGCGCACGCTCCAATTGAGGTGCTGGTGTTGCTAGCAGTAGTGTCGAAACACATTGCCATGACATTTGCTTGAACGTGCCAGTCCTGTAAAGCCGAATGCACAGTACCTCCTTCTATGACTCCAGTTTGCTGAGCTACCTTCGGTATGCCAAGAACTTTCGAGTTCCCACATGCTGATATAATGATCGCCAGCCTGTTGCATGGCAGATTCGCATTTTCACAGTCTTCAAGAATTTTTCCATCCCAATGAACGGTAAAGGCTGAATTCACTGGGAATTGCTTTTTCAAGCTTTCAAAAATTGTGGCTCTATATTTCAGGCGCTGCTGTCTAATGTGCTCCGGAGAAATACTTAATGCTCCTATATCGTGGCCTAGATTAAACGCTGTTTGTCCAATAACAAAAGCCGCACCTGCGTTACTTAATTTAAATCTATCAAGTGCTTGAGTCATTCTTTCATCAACTAAATTTTTAAAAGGTTCTTCACATTTTACTTTTCTATTTTTTTTTGGCGGTTCATAACACCACTCGGATCCATTCGAGTCTGATTCATCCTCGATTTGTAAAGGTTCATCTTCGGAGTCATCAGTGCTTGTTTCATGGTCTTCTCTTATGGATACTTTTAAAGCTATTTTAGCACGTACTGCAGCAAGTGATTGACGATGCTCGTTAAGAACCATAATTGCTCGTATGTTGCCTTTCCTTTCCAATTTTGCAATAGTATCAATGTGAGAGATGTCAAACAGCACATCTAAGGAATCAACAAATTTTTTTCCAGAAATTTTAACACCAATACGATCGTTATTTTTACTTCTTCGTAAATTATTATAAAGGTTGTAAGTTTTCAAAATTGCTCTGATAACACTGTCTTTTCTTTTAGTTGGTATATCAAAAATCTCATAAATTTGCATTAGCTCATCTGTGATAATATTAGCGCTTTCTTTTACAGATTTTTTTTCTTCTTGTATTGAGAAAAATAGTCTAGACAAAACGTCTTTTTTACTTGGAAGCATTTTGGAATTAAAATATTTTCTTTTTTTACCTGTAATCAATAAATTAGAGCAAAATGACCATCAACCACAAAAAGTGATTTCAATTTTGAAAAACATTTAACACTGGTATTTAGTAAAAATAAAAAAAAAATAAATAACTGGCCATTTCAGCCCTTGAAAGGACTTTGACCTAGCTTCTTATGATCAATTGTGTTGTGCGTGTTATTAAAGTTTGTACACAATTGACCAAGAACCGGACCTACATGCTTAACGCCGACTCCGAACGGCGATGAACGGAATGTTCTTGTTCTCAAGAAGCTTCACATGGCATTTTGATTACTCTCTGAGGTTTGCCATTGTCTGCAGAGAGGTGGCGGCCGTACAGAAAAATTATTTTAATTCAAATAATTTTCTGTCGCTGCTGGGGTTCGAACCCGGGTCTCCAGGTTCGTAGACATAGAGGACACTCACTTTAATCAACTACGCCACGGATAAAATTCTCAATGCTTACCAATTAAGTAGAGACTCCATGATGAACTGCTGATGTTTTCCATGTTTAAAATAAATTTTCTATCTTGATATAGTTATGAGTTGAAATATTATCTCTTTATTGTTTGACATCAGCTTACAAACTGGAAACTAACATACTAGGTCACATCATAAATAACGCAAGATTAGAAGTACATAACGTTTAAAAAGAGCTTAAGGCTAGGAATAAGAATGGATAAGCAATAGATGAGCAATAATAATAAACAATTAATAATACTTAAAACTAAACAATTAAAGAGTAGTTCAATAAAGAAAGAGATTAATATTAAGAGAAAGTAAATATATAAGCACACTGAAAAAAAAGATTAGGTTAAAATTGAACACAATGTGTTCAAAAAATGTGTTAAAAATTTGGCTTTTAAGAAACTTTTTATAAGATATTGTTTTAAAACTCGCGATTTTTGTTTAATATTTTAATTAAAACGTATGTTGTTATTTATTATATATAAAATTTATATATAAAATTTATTTTAAAACGTATGTTGTTTGCTGTGTGCACTTTTGTTTTGTGTCGTTACTTTAAGTTTTGAATTTCGTATATGAAAATTTCAAAATTGTATGAATTTTTTGAAGCTATCGCCTAGTTTCACAGTACATAACGAATGAGTTAAATTGTATTAAAACGAATTGTTGTATCCTTCCCTAGAGTTTTAGAATTTACACGTAATTTATACGAGGTGTATTAGCAATTTAATTTTGTTTGGTATTTTGGCAAAGAATTGAGGCCCAACGAACCCACCCAATTTAAATCCAAAATAAAAAAACACAATATATTTAACTTTTTTATCAACGAGGTGTATGAGTTAAATTGAATTGAAACAAAGCTCAACGACTCTTACAACAAATAAATGGATCATAACTTAGGTGTCAATGATTTAGGGATCATTGATTTAGGTGAGTAAAATAAGTATTTTGTTTAAATTTGAAAGATTTCCATTGAATAAAGCAAAACTAAAAATCATTTGTTTGCCTTTAAGACGTCAGTTCATGGGTGGAACGCAAAAAAATAATGCAAAGTAATAAATTTCTTAAACCTCAATAAATTCCCTTCATGATGATATAGTTCTATCAGTTCGCAGATTTTTTTATGATTTTTGAGAATTTTTTTAAGAAAAATAGAACATAAAAATTAAGTAAAAAATTGAGTTTGATCTTCAAAAACACCATTAAATATCGCACCTACATAAAAAAAGTTGCACGGACAGTCTTACCTGTTCAATTGTATGTCGAAAGAAAAAAAAAATTAAAACCGTTAACTTTTTTTAAGAAAGTTACAGAGCAAAAATTGGTTGAGCTTTTTTCAAGCAATTTTTAGCCCGTTTTTGGTGCTTTAAATGAAAACCGGCTGGCTATTTTCCACTAACGATACCCGTCTTTTGATGCAGATCTTATTTTTTATCCTCATTCTATTAGAAAATGCTGGTGGAGCGAAAAAAAAAACACCTTTGCATTTTTCATATATATTGTGGGTGCTCTAATATATATGTATATTGTTTTTTTTTATAAAATGTGATTACTTGATGTCATTATTTTTCTTGTTTTTGTCAAAATAACTGCTATTTATTATTATTATTACTGTTAATTTTTGCCGAGATTTTTGCAAATTTTGAGAGCAAAATGTAGGAAATTTCGTCAACGAAAGCAAGTTGCCCTACTAGCTCGTGCTTTTGACATTCCATATTAACGCTGGGTTGCATTTTCGTTGAGAAATGCTAAAATGTGGGTATTCTTGGATTCCGATGGAAAACTAAGATTTTCATAGGATTATCGTGGGAATTTATATTTTGATGCGAGGTTTTTTTAAATTGATAAAATTTTTTAAATTAACATGCTGCTTAAGTAGTATAATAATAATTTTGATGAATTTAGCATGCTATTAATATTATTCAATTGTTTATCCTATTAAAATTTATGCATTTTTTATTATATTAATGGTATTCATGCAAAGCGGCAAGATTATATTTGGGCAATTAGTTATTTTTATCAGGTAGATTGTGTGAACGTCCCCTAAAACCGATTGTGCATTTTCAGAGATATGTCAGCTGTTAACTTCTGAATAGTAATTGCTGATTGCTGTTATAAGTTTGCCACCTTGTTTGCTCACCTAAATCGAAGAGCAAATATATCTGGTTTGTGCAAAAGCTTCTCTGTACAAATTTTGACAGTTCATTTATAAGGGGGATATAAGGGGGATAGGGTTGCCCATATTCGACGGACCCATCTGGCAACGCCATAACTTTTGACGCCACCTGACTTCTTCTTGTAGGGATATTTGAAGTCAAAGGTTTACGTTAACAAGCCAAGGACCGTAGAAGAGCTCAAGGACAACATTCGTGAAGAAATAGCCGCTATTCCGGCCGAAATGTTGGCGAAAACGATGGAAAATGCTGCAAAAAGGGCACAATACGCCATCAACGCCAGAGGTGGCCATTTGGGAGATATCATATTCAAAAGTTGATGTAAACAAATCTACTTGGAACAAATTAAATGATTAAGATTGCCAACCGCCAAATTTTTATTTTTTTCTTTGATTTTTTTAACAAAAACATGGGTCCGTCGAATATGGGCATTGACTTCTTCTGTTGAATGTAAATTTCAACTATTTCAGAGCGCTCGCGTGGCGTGTATTGTTCCATGGTAAAAATCTGCTTGGACTGACGCTTCAAACGCGGTATGTCATTAAGCGATCTGACATCTCTGTCAAAAGTTATGGCGTTGCCAGATGGGTCCGTCGAATATGGACAACCCTGTATATTGGTGAATTAGATATTTTAATGGAGTTGGTTGAGGACGAATACCCTAAATATCATTGTTTGAATAATATAACACACAAAGGAATGTTGTGGTAAGGTAGATTGGTAAGGTAGATTGGCAAATGCCGTTAATTTTATTTTCGTAAAGTTGTACCCAAGTACTCACTAATTACAAGTGATTCAGCGAGCATTGTGCAAGGGGGCGTGGCAGCTCGAATCTGCAAAATCGAATAATTTTGGAATTATAGGTCGCACAACATTGAAATTAGGTGTTCGGCCTCGATTTACATGTGCCGTTCCACTGGTAAAATTTTATGGGCGTTGAAAAAAGGATGTGTATATAACTTTCGAATTATTAGTCACACATCAATGAAACTCGGTAAGAATGTATTATTTAGTCTTGTCCTTTGACTGGGAAAATTGAGTGAGCATTGGACAAGGGGGCATGGCACCGCCCATATAAGTCAAACTTATGGTATCAAATAGCTTTGGAGTTAAATGCCGTATAATAATGAATTTCGGCATGAAGTTGCCACTTGGTGATGTTCATCTACTAGAAAACTGAGACGGGCATTGTACAAGGGGGTGTGGCTCCGCCCATACAATTACAATTTTTGATATCGAATAGCCTATGAAAGTAAGTCACAAAACGTTCAATTTTAGAATAGAACTACTATTTGGTGATGCATTTCTACTAAAAAATTTGGACAGGCATTGGTCAAGGGGGTGTGGCTCTGCCCATACATGCCAAAGTTTTGATATCGAATAGCTATGGAAATTAAATTCGCATAACATTAAAACTCATAATGGAGTTCCACTTGGTGATATCCTTCTACGCCTATGGTATGCATATTGTAGTTTTAGGCGATTTTGTAAAAAATTTTGTACTACAGCACGAACTGGTGTCCAAGTTGGATCAAAGAAGACAGCGCCAAAATACTCACCGTACCTCAAAACCACAATATATCAATTTTCATTGTAATCGCATAAAGAATTGTACTACAGCGCCCTCTGGTGTTCAATATGGTTCAGAAAAGATAGGAGCAAAACACTCAGCGTACATGAAAACCACTATATACCGATTTTCTTAAAATTTTTACTCAAGCGCCCTCTGGTGTTCAAGGTGGATAAAAATTACCCCAAAACACGCACCGTACCAAAAAACTTCTATACACAAATTTACATGAATATTTCCATACATATTTCCAACTTGCTTTCGTTGATGAAATTTCCTACATTTTGCTCTCAAAATTTGCAAAAATCTCGGCAAAAATTAACAGTAATAATAATAATAATAAATTGCAATCATTTTGACAAAAACAAGAAAAATATTGACATCAAGCAATCATATTTTATAAAACAAAAACAATATACATATATATATATAAAAATATCGATTAATCAAAGAAAAATTTTTTGCCATAAAAACTGAAATGTTTTTCCAGAAATTCCATTTTAATTTAATTTCACATTTTATCATTAAATTGGAAAGCGTTCATTTATTTTGAAGCTTCTAGTCAGAATTTTCACAATAATATGTGACATTTTTCATTATTTCGCAGATTATATTACACTTAATAAAAAGATCGTAGCTTTCTAAAGTAGGTTTTATGGTTCTCAATGATTTTATGACAATATCTTTTAATTTTTATTGATTAAAATTATTATTGCATGATTTCGGAAAAAGGGACGTTTTGTGGGATTTTTAGTATAGCTGCTTTTATTGGCATCACCAAAATGATAGACGCAACATATGTCAACGCAACATTGACTTTTGCAAAGTTTGAGGTCGTCCGTTTTGACAGCTTATATCGTAAAGTTTTTACAACGGAGACCAACGTACGGTCAGCGCACGACCGACCTAACGCAGTATTGTAATTCAGCTATAATTCGACCTCAAGCTTTGATCGTACTTTGTATCGTAAATATCGTCGAATCTCGTAAGAAGGGGTAAAGTACGATCAAAGCGCGAGCTGCTGAAAAAAGTTGAGAAGTGTTCAACTTGGTCGCGTGTTTGACATTTGCCGATAGCGCAGGGTTGTATTTTCATTGAGTTGGCTAAATATATGAGCATTGTTGAGTTGCAGTAGTAAAGACAAGTTTGCATGGGATTTGTTGTTTCATGAAAATATTTTGTATTGAATGTAATTTAATTTTGATTTTTTTACAAGATAAATCATTCATAACATCAGTGGCTGCTTATGTTACGGTTGTTGCTTTGTTTGAAGCGAATATTTTTCAGTACCGGCTTGTGTTGTTGTTGATGTTGTTGTTGTTGTTTATATGTATGTGAATTTGTACGTGTTTTGTTGATGCTGCTGTTGTTTATATGTATGTTAATTTGTATGTATATAAATAGATATCAGTTGGGCTGACTTCATAAACGCAAGTTGCAATGCAACACTGCAAAGTCAAATGTTCATAAACATCCACACTTTATTTTTGACAATGTAGTGTGTTCACTAATGCATCGCAACCCTTTGCGATGCGCATCAGATGTCATTTCGGCGCATCATTTCATTTTATGATGCAACATGGATGTCTCACAAACAAAACAAGTATATTTAAACATTATTAAATTTATTAAATTAGAAATTTATAAAATATTTGATTTTATTAATGCATGAATTATTTACCGTTCTATTTAAAGTAATAATAAATGGACACACGAAAGGAAGCTCTTGCTAATAAGCACAAGATTGCGCACAAGATTGATGCACAAGAAACACAATCTGGAAAAAAATTTTGCTGGAGATAAAAGAAATTGATGGCACGTTTCCTTTCATAAGGGACGAAATAAGTAGATGATTTTTGAATATAATGGTCACTTACAAACGCATCAAAGATGTACTTTCTGCCAGTTGCACAAAATTTAAAAGCTAAAATATAAATAGCATGGAATATATATTCCATTTTATTTATTTATTTTATTTATACAAACAGTTGGCGCTAAAGTACAAGCATTGCATGGTGGTGTTCACAAACGCCTTCAAATGCACTGCATCATTTGACAAAGTAGTGATGTAAGGCAACATTGCTTTGCATTAGTTGCGCAATGCTTTGCAGTGTTGCATTGCAACTTGCGTTTATGAAGTCAGCCTTGCTTTAGTTTTTTTCGTTAGTGATTGTTTTTGGTAAACTTCAGCAATGTAATACAACATATAACACAGATGTTTATTTATTATATAAATAATATAACTTCTACGCTGGTTAGATACGCAGAAATATTTATTTATTAAACATAATAAATTGTTATTATTTTCTTTATTATATAAATAATAAAGCATATAATAGCATATTATTTATTTATTAATAGCGACGGCTATTAAAATATGGATAGCTAAAATGAATAAAGAAATACAGCCATCATGTACTTCCACCAAATACATTGTGATTTAGGGATTTCAGACTTTGGGGGATTTTTTTGGTTTGACTGCGTACAGTGGCATCATCTAAGTAACAGACGCACGACCTGCTTACGCGACATTATGATTTCAAAATTATAATAGCTAAATCACAATACTGCGTTAGGTCGGTCGTGCGTTGACAGCTCGAGTAGAAACTCACGTGTTCTTATGCGGCAATTCACAATTCGACCTCAAACTTTGATCGTAAATATCATACGAAGGAGTAAAGTACGATCAAAGTACGATCTAACGAGATGAGTAGAGAAATTTCTACTCGGTCGTGCGTTTGACATTTCTTGCTATAGCAGAGTTGCATTTTCGTTGAAAGAGCTTAGTATATGGGTATTTTATAGTTTCACTGGCAAAGATAGATTTTCATGGGATTTCGTTTATCATCGTTGGAATTTAGTTTATATAATGTTTTTTTATAACTCATGCTGTTAAAGCAATACTTATTGCCATACTTTTTACGAACCCCCTTAAGCGCGATATATTAAAGGCATTTATATAGAAAATTGCGGGATTGAGAATTGTGGGGAAAACAACTTTTGTGGGATTTCTTGCATGGCTGATTTAATTGGCATCATCTAAGTGGCAGACGCACGACCTTCTAACACAATATTGAGAGTGCAAAATTCGAAGGTGGTGCGTTCTGACAGCTTATCTCGTAAAGTTTTTGAAACGTCTATAGAACGTACGATCGGAGCACGACCGACCTAAGAGCCCGAACAGAATCAAATATCGTTGCGACCGCCGATCCTCTCTGGTCGTCGATCGCAGAGAATGTGTCCAGAATGATGCGATTGCGACTGACGATTCAAAGTTGCTTTTATTAAGTATTTTTTTATTTATTTTTTCTACTTCATTTCAATGTATTGGTCTCTTCAATTGTGTGAATACAACACACACAAAGAAGAAACGTCAAGACATAATAGAAACTAAGGAAATGTCTTTGAACATATCCCATTTCTAGCAAAAATGTGGCAACACTTATGGCACTCAGAGAGAGCATCGTCGGTCACAAGAGAAGAAATAGAATAGATTCTAATTGTGCGATATATCGTTGCGGCTGCTGACCTGTGATTTCATTCTGGACGTGTTCATACATTTGCATGCATTCTATTGCTTTGCGATATCGCAAATCGCAACGATATTTGATTCTGTTCGGGCTCTAACGCAGTAAGGTCGGGCGTTTTGACAGTTCATCCCGTAAAGTTGACCAAAGTACGATCAAAGTACGGTCAAAGCGCGACCGACCTAACGCGCCTTTGCGACTTAGCCTTAAGCATCACCACCCGAGTCGATTTAGCCATGTCCGTCTGTCTGTCCGTATGTACCTTATAAGTATTTACTTAAAAAGAACAAATTGAGTACTCTCGAGTTGCTTAATGCTTAAAAAATACGAACGATCGTTAATTGTGTTGTTGGTACATGGTGTTTTTTTTTTTCTTTTTTCTTTTATTTATGAAAGAAAAAAAAAATAATAACGAAATATAATAAAACTTGAAACTTGGTGTGAAGACTAATGTGTGTTTTTTTTTAGTTTACTTTGTTATTTTAAAGTTTTAAATTGAAAAATTATTTTAATCGAAAAAAGGCATTAAATTAACAAATCTATGAAATTGCGAAAATGCTTCGCTTCTCTCGTGTGTCCATTGACGCACATGTGTTTTTTTTTTTTTTTTTGTGCGAATGCATATGAAAGCATGGATATTCATTGCTTTTGGCGAATGTTGTTCATGTCTCGCTTCGTTGGGTATTCTTGTGTCGTAGGCATTCGTAATCGCGACCGCTCGTACTCTATGCTATTCGTATCCACAGCGATAGGTGTTTGTATTCGCGCATTCGGTACTCGCATATTGAGGATACATTCGAAACGCCATTTGAATGCAATCAAGCTGTTCTCTGGTCGTCAGCATAAAAAGTATGCTCATGTCTCTGGTGTAATAAATTTGTATGACAGGATCGCTATGTAAAAATTTTTGAATATTATATTTTTATTTTTATTATTTATTTTGAGTTAATTCGATGACTGCATCGAATTTAACTTTGGTGTATTAAAGCGCATCACGCTCCTGTATTTGATGGCTAAAAAGCCGAAGTGTTTTGTATTAAAGAAAACTAAGGCAGTAATACCACTTTTAATTATGATCTAAAATCTCTTTTTTTTATTTTAAATATTTCAGGCTTATAAACAAAATTTAACAGCATTTTTCTTAAAATTATTCTACCACTATTTCCAATACTCTTCCTATAGTCGTAACCGTGGCACCATCACACATAAAAAAGAGGCACAAAAATGGATCTTTATAAGTGTTTTATAAAGATCCATTAGACCATGAGTCGAAAACAGCAACACCATTTGTCAAATTTCCTCGTTCGTGTTTTCGTATAAAGACGAAGTATCGCTTATTTTGCGAGAGTACTACGTCATAGACACTGAATTATATTTATTTACATATGCTTACATATTTAATTATTTTTAGCATTTTACTGTAGGGAATTTCATTAAAAAAGAAATAGATTCTGTCTATATTACAATTAACAATGTTGTTGCTTCATTAGCTAATTTTTTCGATTATGCTTATAAGCAAGGCGTAATCAAAAAGAGCTTTTAAACCATTGGTGGGCATTCTCACACAGCCGCAATCTTGGCGTTTATGTGTTTTTGTGCATTCAAAAGCTTTCCAATGTTCAAACAGTGTGTAAAAAGCTTTGACAGCGTACGTGTGGAGGCAGAGAAAGCCCTTTGCCCGCGAGCGGCAGAATGGCCGACATTGTTTTAAACCAGTGTTAAACAGCTTTGCCCCACAAATACATTCTCATTTTGCTTTAACACTAGCGAGCTTTTAAGCTTTCACTGAAAGAAAATTACGTATTATTTTGCAAAAAGACTTAAGCAAGCTGACTTGCTATTGTACACAGTTTATATTTCAAGTTTATTTATAGAATTCACAAAAGTTGATAAGGTAAAAGCGAAATTAAGGTAAAGCCAAACCTAGAAAATCTAATAATAATAATAGCTAAGAAAAGAGAAATTGATAAAAGTAAGAAAAAGTATATAAAAAAAGATTCGGACTAAGAAAAAAATAAATAAAGAGAATGGAAACGACTAGGTAAAGACAAGTATAAATTTAATGAGATAAATGCAGTCTTCTGATTTCTTTTAATTACTTATTTCAATTAAAAACTATGGATGAATTAAAAAAGAAAATTATTACTAAGACAAACATATGTGTTAAAATAAAGTAAAGTATTGAGAAATTAAATTACTTGATTAAAAAATTATGTGTTAATTAGTGAAAATGAAATTTTACATAAATTAAATAAAATAAAATTTTATTCAGTGTAAGAAGACGATCTGATAAAACTGAGCGCATAAGCAGACGAGCAGCATAGATATCAACTGCTCGACGGAGAATTTCAAACTGAAGCTTTCGTCGTGCTGTATGTGAGCATGAACCAACAATACAAGATCAAGCAATCAGCAGTGCGAGAAAAAAGTATTTTTTTCGTGCCACGTCATCGGTCACAAAAAAAGCTATATTGCATACGTTTTTCATGCAAAACATGTGAAAACTTAAATAAAAGTGGAAAATTATAAAATTAACAAGTTTAATTCTCGAAAAAAGTTTTTGAATACTTTGTTTGTTTATATTTTCATGCAGTAACGAAATTTAAAGTAATTTTTTATTTTGCTGTTGCAATTATTGCACGTCGCTACAGCACACTTCATTTTTATAAAAAACACAAAAAATTACTGAATTATAAACACCAATAATTCTTTTAAACTTCAAGAAATTTTTCACATATAATCGCTACACGTAAACAAAACAATTTGTGACCGATGACGTCAGACCTACCAGCTTTGTTTTGTTTACAATATGGCGGCTCTTTTCTTTGCATGATCTTTATTTCTTGATTCATGGTATGTGAGATATATTCGTGCTTTTGCTTTTGTGAATGTATTTGAGGGCAAAGCTGTTTAACACTGTTTTAAACCATGATATAATTATACAGGTAGCATTGACAAGTATAGATTTTCTCAGCAACAAGGCAACGACCATCTGTCAAAAACAGTTGTTCGTGCAACAAGAATTAAACGAATGTAAAAATAAATAAATTCCGCAAAATATGTGCGTTAAATACACAATTATAATAATGAAAGTTGTGAAAAAATTATGTGTGATATGTGTTTAACGTTTTCCAGCCGTGGTGTTTTAATAATAATTGGAAACTTCTTTAATTTCGTCCATATGCATCTGCAGCTGTGGAGGTTGCTACATTTGAACGTTTTCAACATTTTTTCTTATGTTTGCACTTAATAACACAAAGTTCACAAGTTATCTTCGTTGTAGTAATAATAATTCACTATTGATTAAATAAAATAGGCAATATTTTGTAAGAAAATGTTTGGTTATTTGCAAGCGCTGAAACATAAACAATGGCGAAAACATAAGAAATAATTGAACGCTCTCTTTCTAGACATTTTTGTTGACAGATGGTCGTTGCCCAAGCAACTGTCAATACTACCTTATATAGCTGAATTACAATACTGCGTTAGGTCGGTCGGCCTTTGACCGTACTTTGGTCTCCGTTGTAAAAACTTTACGATATAAGCTGTCAAAACGGACGACCTCAAACTTTGCAAAACTAAATGTTGCGTTGACAGATCGTGCGTCTACCATTTTGGTGATGCCAATAAAAGCAGCTATACTAAAAATCCCACAAAACGTCCCTTTTTCCGAAATCATGCAATTATAATTGTAATCAATGAAAAATTAAAAGATAGTGTCATAAAATCATTAAGAACCATAAAACCTACTTTAGAAAGCTAAGATCTTTTTATTAAGTGAAATATAATCTGCGAAATAATGAAAAATGTCACATATTGACGTGAAAATTCTGACTAGAAGCTTCAAAATAAATGAACGCTTTCCAATTTAATGATAAAATGTGAAATTAAATTAAAATTTAAAATGAAATTTCTGAAAACACATTTCAGTTTTTATGGCAAAAAATTTGTCTTTGATCAATCGATAATTTTATACATATATATATTGTATGTTGTTTTTTTATAAAATGTGATTGCTTTATGTCATTATTTTTCTTGTTTTTGCCAAAATTACTGCTAATTACTTTTATTATTACTGTTAATTTTTGCCCAGATTTTTGCAAATTTTGAGAACATAAAAACTTTTTAACAAAAAAAAAAACCGACCTCAAAATCACTACAAAGTAAAAAATAATTTTAAATAACTTTTCCCATTCATTTCTTGGTCATATTTTTAAAGCTATTTATATGTATTATAATATTGGAAATCTTATCATTTCAATTTTTTCTATTTTGTTTTATTATCATCAATATATTAATTGCTTTATGTACATAAAAGCTTCAAAGTCGGCGCTTATCTTACTCTGTTGAAATCATTTTATTTTAATTTTTCTAATTTTTTTTATCATAAAAATATTATTAACTTTATGAATATAAAACCTTCTTAGCGATTTTTTTCTTTCAGTTGACAATTTTTGAGTACGCTGAATGTAGCCAATGTGTTCCATGCATTATTTGTGCAGCTGTTACACACTATGTCATGTTCAATATGAGCTTTACAAGCTCACCCAAACCAGTTAAGTGAGAAATTTAATGTGTACAAAGCTTTTAAAATTACTACAGTGTCACCAAGGCACCAAATAGTGCACGGATGGTAAAAGATCATGATTGTGTGTCAAAGATGAGCGCCGACTTCAAAGCTTTTATGTTCATAAAGCAATTAATATATTGATGATAATAAAACAAAATAGAAAAAATTGAAATGATAAGATTTCCAATATTATAATACATATAAATAGCTTTAAAAATATGACCAACAAATGAATGGGAAAAGTTATTTAAAATTATTTTTTACTTTGTAGTGATTTTGAGGTCGGTTTTTTTTTTTTTGTTAAAAAGTTTTTATTTCTTCCTTTTTAGAGAATATGAAATTTTTTATGTAATAGTTATTCTTGGGGAAAATTTCAAACATAAAACTTTGTTCTTAAAAAATTTGTTTTGTTAATTCCTGAAAGTTTGTTGGGTATTTTTCATTTCTGCTTCTTTGAAATTTTTAGTGCCACGCCCTTTATATAAACCCGCCCACTGTATTTACCGTACTTTATAATGATTCTACCTAGCCCTGTGCCAAATTTCAGTTTCCAAGTATCAATATTAACCGTATTATAGTACTTTCCTTAAAGTGGCACACCCTGTGTACAATCTCGCTCACTTTTTTAATGATTCTACCTACCCACCTACCTGCATACCAAATATTAGTACGCTAGTGTCAATATTAACTGAGATATAGTATTTTTATAATTTTGACACGCCCCTTTGTTGAATAACGCCCACTTTTTTGGCCGTAATTTGAAGTAACTGTACCTACCCATGTACTAAATTTCAGCACCCTAGTGTCAATATTATTCGATATATAGTATGTTTCTAATATTGCCACACCCATTTGTCGAATAACGCCCACTTTATTTACAGTAATTTTTAAAAATTGTGTCTACCCCTGTACTAAATTTCAGTACCCTAGTGTCAATACTATTCGAGATACAGTGTTTTTTCAATATTGCCACACCCCTTTGTCAAATAACGCCCACTTTATTGACTGTAATTTTTAATAACTATGCCTACCCATGCACTTAATTTCAGCACCCTAGTGTCAATATTATTCGATATATAGTGTGATTCTAATATTGCCACACCCCTTTGTCGAATAACGCCCACTTTCTTTACAGTAATTTTAAAAAATTGTGTCTACCCCTGTACTAAATTTCAGTAGAATAGCGTCAATATTATTCGATTTACAGTGTTTTTTTAATATGACCACACCCCTTTGTCAAATAACGCCCACTTTATTGATCGTCATTTGTAATAATTGTGTCTATCCCAGTATTTTTACTGTAAATTTCAGTACTTTAGTGTCAATATTAACTGAAATACAGTGTTTTTCTTATATTGACACGCCCCTTTGTCGAATATCGCCCACTTTTTTAAAAATGACCTCCGCGTTCATGATATCTATCTGTTGACAAAAAATTACGGAAATCGGGCAAGTGCTTTAGGAGTTATCGATGTACATACATACATTTAAAAAAAAAAAAAAAAAAAAAAAAAAAAAGCGCGGACAAACCAACGAACTTGAGAACCTCCTCCTTTTTGAAGTCGGTTAAAAATGTAGGAAATTTCGTCAACGAAAGCAAGTTGGAAATATGTATGGAAATATTCATGTAAATTTGTGTATAGAAGTTTTTTAGTACGGTGCGTGTTTTGGGGCAATTTCAATCAATTTTTATCCACCTTGAACACCAGAGGACACTTAAGTACAAATTTTAAGAAAATCGGTATATAGTGGTTTTTATGTACGCTGAGTGTTTGGCTGCTATCTTTTTTGAAACATATTGAACACCAGAGGGCGCTGTAGTACAATTCTTTATGCGATTACAATGAAAATTGGTATATTGTGGTTTTGAGGTACGGTGAGTATTTTGGCGCTATCTTCTTTGATCCAATTTCGACACCAGTTGGTGCTGTAGTACAAACTTTTTACAAAATCGCCTAAAACTACAATATGCCTACCATAGGCGTAGAAGGATATCACCAAGTGGTACTCCATTGTGAGTTTCAATGTTATGCGACTTTAATTTCCGTGTATGGGCGGGTGTGGCTCCCTTGACCAATGCCTGTCCAAATTTTTTAGTAGAAATGCATCACCAAATAGTAATTATATTCTAAAATTCAACGTTTTGTGACTTACTTTCATAGCCTATTCGATATCAAAAATTGTAATTGTATGGGCGGAGCCAAACCCCCTTGTACAATGCCAGCCTCGGTTTTCTAGTAGATGGGTATTACCAAGTGGCAACTCCATACCGAGTTTCATTATTATGCGGCATTTAACTCCAAAGCTATTTGATATTATAAGTTTGACTTATATGGGCGGTGGCATGCCCCCTTGTCCAATGCTCACTCAATTTTTCCAGTCAAAGGACAAGACTAAATAGTACATTCTTACCGAGTTTCATTGATGTGTGACTAATAGTTCGAAAGTTATACCCACAATTTGGGAAGCCGAAAAAGTGCCACACCCTTTTCCCTACGCCCATAAAATTTTACCAGTAGAACGGCACATGTAAATCGAGGCCGAACACCTAATTCCAATGTTGTGCGACTTATAATTCCAAAGTTATTCGATATTGCAGATTCAAGCTGCCACGCCCCCTTGTACAATGCTTGCTGAATCACTTGTAATTAGTGAGTACTTGGGTACAACTTTACAAAAACAAAGTTAACTGCATTTGCCAATCTACCTTACCACAACATTCCTTTGTGTGTTATATTATTCAAACAATGATATTAAGGGTATTCGTCCTCAACCAACCTCATTAAAATATCTAATTGGCCAATATATAAGTTTGCCATTTTGCATGAATACCCTTATAATATTATTTATAATATACTAAAAAATGCATAAATTTTAATAAGATATACAATTGAATAATATTAATATCATGCTAAATTCATCAAAATCATTTTTATACTACTTAAGCAGCATGTTAATTTAAAAAATTTGATCAATTTAAAAAAAACTCGCATCAAAAGATAAATTCCCACGATAATCCTATGAAAATCTGAGTTTTCCATCGGAATCCAAGAATACCCACATTTTAGCATTGCTCAACGAAAATGCAACCCAGCGTTAATATGGAATGTCAAAAGCACGACCTAGCTTGAGCATGTCGCTACTCATAGCGTTGATCGTACGTCACCCCCTCAAATTCATATTTACGGGATGAGGTCGACGCAATGCATGAGGTCATATTTTGTGTTGCTTCATAAGAACCCATTGTTTCTAGTCGAGCTGTCAAAGGCCGACCGACCTAACGCAGTATTGTAATTCAGCCAATATTATTATACCATGGTTTTAAACCATGGTATAATAATAATAAGGTGTTAGTTTATTTGACACTTCTCTCTCAAAATGATAAATTTTTTCGCCCCGCTCCTGTCAAAAACAGCTGATGGTGAATTGGAATGAAAATAAATCAGCTAACGTGCAGTTGGTCGAAGCTCAATGCCATGAACACTTCTGTTGATGACTATTATCAGTTGATGTATTGAACATTCTTTCATTCGATATTTTATTGAAGCAGTCGATGTGAATGCAAGACAATTTGCATGCTGGCCAAAGCTTCATGCCGGTGGCACCTTCCAGCGCACGTATTTGATAAAATGACAAAACCATTCAATGGCGAACTTGGCAAATGGACTTTTTGTCAACACAACACGGCACAATTAATTGAATTAAATATTTATTTAAACTCTAGTCGCACAATAACCAATAAAAACTATAACGCATCATCATCTAGCAGCTCAAACAAATAACATAATTTGACAACTATCAACGGCTCCTCTCTTTCGCTCTCAATTTTTTGACAGAAAGAAAGCTATTCTTGGTGTTGTCAAAAATTCACTAACAACTTATTATTATTACACCATGTTTTAAACACAATGGAAAAGAAAGAAAAAGCTTTGTACTGCTTAACAGAGATAATGAGATGGGAAACTTCGTTTCTATTGTGAATTCTGTTGATTTTGACAGCTAAAAATGCTTCCTCTCCAATTTTTTATGCAATCACATATTGTGTATGTGAGTTCACCTCATATTTGTCAAAAATAGGTCCTACACCCAAAAAAGTCTTGCATATTTAAAAGAAAATTGTTTTTAGCTGAGCAAGAATATTGTTAATAATAGTCGATAAAGAACTTTTGTTAATATAGAGATGTCAGTTTTGTCAATCTAATTTATGAAGATTGCTTTGATAATACACAAAAATATTTTTGATAAAAAAAATTGAATTTAAAATAAAAACACTTGTTCTATTTACAAGTGCTGTTGTTAACAGAAAAACATAAATCAATTTCTTTCAAGAACAGCTTTATCTATTTTTTGAAAACTATGGTCTAATTTTTAAATGCATGAATTTGTTTGAACAAAAATTGTAAGTTAGTTTTTGCATATGTGTATACTGGTGGCTTAACTGTCGAAAGTGAGATATTCACCAGCGCTCATGTCCATGCTGAGGGCATGGTGTAATTAACTAGGTGATAGTGAATTTTTCACCACACACTCAATTTTGCTGAATCTGTCAAAAAATTGTGACATAAAGAGAGGACCTGTTGGTAAGTGTCAAATCATTATTTGTTTTTTTTTTGCTTGATTGTGCAAATTCTTGCTATTGAATAATAAAGTGTAATTATAAATAGTTTAATCCGAATTTTATCAAAAAAAGTGAAGATTTTTATTGTTTCTTATATTGGTGTTAATTATTTAGCATACATTTATAGAAAACACAGTGAAAATCAATGAAAAAAATATGGAAACAAACTGCAATTGCCTCTAAGTAAGGATGAGCTACAAATAACATCTGGTCGACACCAAAAAAGTTGCTAGCCAGAAGTTTGCGATAATTTATAATTTATCAGCAATAGCAGCAACAACCTGAGTCAATTAAATTTGACGAAGAAATCTAAGCAAGCTGTAGACAATCCGTGCGAGGTAGTGCGAAATCGAGGAGACAAGCTTCGAGAATCCAGCTCTTTATCTTGAGCTGCCGGAGAAGCAGTTTAATCAATTAAAGGTAAAGTTCGTCATATGTTGGTTTTTTATTGGCTTATAGCTTTGCTTTAGGTGGAACGCGAGCCAGCGCAGTTCACGCAGGCGTGTTTTATTTTGAATCGCTCAATTTGCACGGACGAGATGTGCCAGCTTCGTTCAATCGCTTTGAGATAGCACGCGGTTCCATATTAATTTGCGGTTCCATATTAGCAGTCAGTTCCATATTCATAGGCGGTTCCACGTAAACTGGTTCTGGCGTAGGTGCGTGAAGCATTGGCACTGCACCTGGTTGCAGTCGAATTATTCCTAAAGAACCTGGGCCATTAACAAAATCTTTCCGTGCGAAGTGATTTTGGCATATAAGATCACAGTTTCTTAAACTAACTCCACAAGCATCGACCCAACGTTGGCGCTTTAATTGGCACATTGGTATTTTAAAAAACTTAAACGTTTTATAATTAAATCTTTTTTTGCATAACGCACAGCGTCTCAGCAATTTTTTATTGTTGTCCATTTTTTCTACACGTTTATAATCAAATTAAACTTAACAATAAGCACAAATTCCACAAACTTTGTTGAAATCAAACTAAACATCACAATAAGCACAAATTTCACAAACTTTGTTTTGCTATGGTTTTGCTTAAAATACGCAATCAGCTGTTTTTGACAGATCCAGAGTTCATTATTGTGAGAGAGGTGAAAAATACACTATCACCTAGTTAATTACACCATGGCTGAGGGGTGAATTCTTTGAGAATCCATCGCGAGGGGTGAGTTTGTCATGAAATTTTATTAACACATTTATAATATTTGCATTAGTATTGACTGCATTTTAGCATACGGCTATCTCTTTTTTGCCGAAGTTTCCAATCTCTATCCCTGCTGCTTAATACAGCGTTTATGAATAATTTTCTATGAAGTTTTTTAGATGGTATTTAATCCCAAATTTTAATAACTTTTCAGGATAGGTTTTAAAAAATAAAGTATGCAATAGCTTAAGTTAAGAATGATGCTTTGAATTAGTAAAAGAATTATTAAAATCAGTTCAGTAGTTCTTTAGTTTAGCGTACACGAAGATACGTGATAAGGCTTTTATATAATAGTATATAGATTAATTGAATGGATATTGCAGGCAATTTCAAGAGCTCATATTAGAATTACAAAATATTAAATTGTTCACCCTGTATGAGCAATGATATATAAAATTTTATATACAGTGTCTCTTACATACACACTTAGAGCATCTACACTTGTAAAGCATTTAATAGCATTTGACTTTTTTTACTCTTTATTCACTATTCGTTTTATATGCATGTCAACATTAATGTACACACACACACACACACACACCTACATAGCTATGTTTATTATTGTGAAATATCAACTTAAAATTCGATGTCCGACCGACTGACCGACTAACTGTACAGAATAATTGTTGAGCTTTGAACAAGGGCACGATGGGGGTTAATTTTACTCGCAAGGATATTTTTGTGTACAGGGTAATGATTTTTTTTTTAAGTGAGCGCTGATGCTCACTTAACTTATTTTATAAGCCGATTTATTTGTTCGATACATACATTTTTTTTTTTTGCGGTTCAATAGAAGTTGCATTGTGCCCTAATAATGCCTTGAAAAATAAAATTTAACCTTCCTCTGCTTAACCTTCCTTTAGCTGTAAATCGATAATCTATGTATCAATATAAAAGTAAAATAAAATCAGTTTGGAAATTTAATTGGTCATTAGCTTCAGAAGGCCATTTAATATGAAATTAATACGATTATCTATGTTCGTTCTCTTTAAAAGTACAAAATTCTGCCGTAAGCACGCCCCACTTAAAACTCCTAAAAATGTGTAACAAAAGTCTTTATTGGTTGCTACTCATCGACAGAAGTGGGCCACACTTTGGTTTTCATGCTTGAATGTTTTGCATTCGATTGAATTATTCTTTGTTATTTGGTGTGGCATCAATTTAGTGCAAACTAAACAAAAGTCACGATCTCTTTCTGAGGATGACGAAGGTTCCGAAAGTTTCACTTTTTTGGTATGACGTTTTTCCGTAGGAGGGGTGTTTGATTTGCTTCGCTTTGCAGCTGCCTCTTCTACTACTTTCATATTTTCAGGCAATGTCATGATGGCACTTGCATTGGTTTTCGTCAACGGTTCGATTTTTTCTTCGGAAGTGGATCGACTTCATCCAATGTTGACTGAGATGTGGATGCAACAGCCGAAGATCCAACAGAGCTGACCTCTTTATGCACAACCGCCCCTTTTTCAAAAACCACACCTTCAATCGAAGGGATATCTTCAAGGGTAACTTCATTACCGCCTGCTGCAGCAACAAAATTCTCTTCTGCAAATATTTCTGGATTGAACGGAAAGATTCCGGTTTGTTGAAAACCACTTGCAATGTTACGGGAATTCACGGTATTTTGAATAGAAATGGCAGCGATTTCAGCAAGATGTGCAATTTTAAGTAATAAACCGATATGGTTTTTTGTCCAAGCATCACATTGCAAAGCAATGACTTTTTCATTTGACCTAAAACACCGACGTCAAACGGCTGCAGCGTATGCTTGCAATGCGGCGGTAATGTCAATATCGTAATGCCGTGTTTGATGGCTATGTCGATAACTTCGATTGTTACATGCGATCGATGATTATCCATTAACAGCAGAATTAGGTTTTCCTTCGACGCATGTGCAAACTTTACGAAATGCTTCATAAACTCGAAGTCGAAGTCGAATCCTACTGAACCATATTCTGAACAAAAAAATTTTCGTTTTCGAAAGGCAATTGATACAAAAAGGGTTCATTTCCGAGTGTTGAAAAGAGCACTAAAAGTGTTGCTATAGAAGATTAAATTCTTGAAAACTTTCCCATAAATAAAAACTGTGCTTCTTTTGAAAAATTAAAAAAAAAACTTATTTTGAGTCGAAAAAGAATAATTTTTTTATCATTTTAGTAGGTAAAAATTCCTCGTAAAAAACTTTTTTGTTCATTAATGAGTTCATAATTGTTTTTTTTTATTGTTAAATGAGTTCAAAAAATAATAATTTTTTTATCATATCAATAGAAACAATTTCTCATAAACGAACCATTTTTTGATCATTAATGAGTTCAGGAATAAATTATAAATATTAAGGCACCTCACAAAAAAAAGTTGTCCGGGTCCGCCCCTCAAAATAAACTTTGGTCTATGTTATGATGATTCCCCAAATATTTTGGCTCTAACGATAGCCGTCAGCTAGCTAGAATGGTTCGAAAAAACCTCTAAAAATGTGTTTTTCTTTTTTTTTTTAGTACAAAAAATTGTCACAAATATTGTTATTCAAAGAGTTATAGAGTTCTGCATCAAATTCTGCATCGAATTTTGGGAAATTCGCCCTAACACAAAAGATATGTACTTTTTTGTAATGTTTTTTTATTTATTTTTTTTTTTTTTGCAATTTTTATTAAAACATGTATCTTTTGCCTGATTTTCAATCCCGAGTTATCATTAGAAAGGTGCTCACTGCTGCTCTTCATTCTTGTCACTTATTTGCCCTTATACAGCACTTTTTGCTTATAGCGAACCCCTTCAAAGCGAACTTTCGCCTAAAACGAACCAATTTCAAAAGTACGCGTTTTTATTCCAATAAACCATGCATTTTTGTTCGCTTATTACGAACTCGCTTAAAGCGAACTTTCGGTTGTAACGAACTTTATTTGCATGCAAAACTTGTTTATTTTTTGGTTAAAACGAATCAAAAAGTGTCGCTATGTAAAAATAATGTTTGCTTTGACAACACTGTAACACACAGTGTTTAAGTTTTCCTGTCTCCAATCCGGGAATTCCCCTAAGTTTAATGTTTGTTTGCTGGAACACGATTACATATGTTTTGATGACGACCTTTTAAATACGGAAAAACTGGACGAAAAGCTATTGTGCAGTCTGTTTGCGCTGGTGATGACGACCTTGACGACCGTGACGACGATATAGACAACGTAGAATCAATCCAAGTCGCAACTGACGTGGATGCAGTGTGAAGCGTAAGCTATATAAGAAATTTTCTTCAGTCGCGCGACACTCCACAACAAATTCTTGACCACTTGGCTCAAGTGGAAGTGTATCTAACTGAAACTAATATTGCTACTAAGCAAACTAAACTAACTGATTTTTTTTAAAAATACATTTTTTAAATTAAAACATCTCAACATGTTTTTAATAAATTTACAAAGGAGTTAATGTGCACATATGATTGATTAATTCAAGTCTTCATTTAAAGCGAACTTCGTTTAAAACGAACCATTTTGCCCGGTCCCTTGAAGTTCGCTTTAAGCGAAAAGTACTGTATTCCTTTTTTATTCTGTCGTTGCAATCTCCATCTATACGATTTCAATACGTTTACTCTTAAATGTGAACAAATTTATTCAATCTGGCTAATATCCGACCGCATAAAAAAGGCCCATAAGGGTAAATTAGTCACAAGAATGAAAAGCAGCAGTCAGCACCTTTCGTATAATACTTCGAAATTGAAAATCAGACAAAAGATGAAGGAGTTACACATATTTTAATGAAAATTGCAAATAAAAAAATATATAAAAAATCACTGCAAAAAAGTAAATATCTTTTGTGTTAGGAAAAATTTCCCAAAATTTTTGAAGCAGTACTCTGTCATTCTTTGATTTACACTATTTGTGACAATTTTTTGTACTAAAAATATCATGGCAAAAAATTTATTCAAGAAAAAATGAGGTTTTTTCGAACCATTTTAGCTAGCTGACGGCCATCGTTAGAGCCAAAATATTTGGGGAATCATCATAATATAGACCAAAGTTTATTTTGAGGGGCGGACCCGGACAACTTTTTTTTCCTCCATAGAAAGTGAGGCGCCTTAATAAATATTACTTTTTTTATATTCTAAAATGAGTTAAAAAAAGAAGAATTAAAAACTTTACTGATATTTTTATAATAGTAAATTAAAATGTTAACCTTTATACAAACGTCATAACTATACACTTTTTACCAATGCGAATTGATTCTCGCCATAAGAAGGGAGGTGGAAGTACTGCTACTTTTCTATGGTTAATTTTTTAACTCATTTCCGAAGAAAAAAAGTTCGTTTCTGAGAGGCATTTTCGTCCGGTGATTGGTTCAAAAAATGTTAATTTTCGAGTGCCGAAAAATAACTTTTCTATAGTTCTTTTCTTAACTCATTTCCGAACAAAAAAAGTACAATTTATGGTTCTTTTTTTACTACATTACCGAACAAAATAAAGCTAATTTTTGAGAGGTAGTTTAGTACGACGAATACAAGGGTTAATTTATGAGTATCGGAAATTAACGTTTCTACCCGAAAAGGTTCATAAATGAATTCGAAAACGGCAGTCTTGGTTCACTGGGTTGAGCTTTCAATCAAAGCATAGTAGTTGAAATACCAGTTATGCACTAAAAATATATACTTTTTAGGTTATAAAAAAGAAGTATTTTTCTAAAATAAAAATGGAACGATCACAAGTTCAAGACGTTTTTAAATTATAATTTAAATTTTTTTAGATGAAAGAGTTTCTAAAAATCGTGGTCTCCGCACATTTCAGGTGTTTCAGTAAACTACTGATTCCTGCTATATTCATTAAAATTTGTTATCCAAAGATTCACCAAATATTTTTCAAATTTGTCACTATTAGTAACGCGATAACAGATGATCGCGCCACATTTGCTATTTCGCCTATACTTTGCAGCTACTAATAAATGATGCAAAAAAAGAGTAATGGAGTTGAAGAATTGTTTGTAAAAGTAAGTTAATTTAATTACTCTTTTGGTACTTCCAATTGATATATAAATTGTTTAATTACAGTGTTGATAACAATTTAAATACATAACCAATTTCATGATGTCGATGAATGATGCTACTAAAATTTCTTATGGCTCCAGGTATCCAACATTATCGATAAATGTAGGAATTCAGCATTCACTTAACAACATCCATTTCAATAATACCACTGAAGAAGGACCTGTAAAAAGCTTTTCCATAAATGTCATTAAATCATTGGATATGAAATTTTCTAGCGCAAAGAATAATATTTCTTACCAAAAATCTACATTCTTCCACCCTCGGTTCATGAAACTATTTTCTGATACAGAGAAATTAAATGAAATTAAAACGAAACTTAAAGCTTAAAGATGCTTAAAGAAAAATCCGTTGAAAATGTTTCTGATCCTTATTGCACTTTCATACAGAGTATGTATATATATTTTGCTTCGTCGAATCGATGTTACATTTAATCCTTTTTCTTTCTTGTTTCTGTTTGTTCTGTTCGCATTTTTCGTATAGCACCAGTCTATGTATAGCTACGTAGCCTGATCCAAAAAAACTTGATCTCTTTAAAATTAAGTACATTATTTTTAAGATAAAAACAAATTTCATATCAAATACGTGCTTTAAGTTATTATTATTTTAATTTATTTATAAACAAGTCAAATGAACTTTAATTTGTAAAACAAGCCAAATAACTCAAACTGTGAAAAATGAATTTTTTATTAAAAATTATTATAAATAAAATTCATTGCAGTTTTCCCTTATTCTAAATAAACTTAATAATCAAAAACAAACGATTTTTTAATATTATTAAGGAAATCAGTAGGGCCATTTTAAAAATTGTTGTCGTTGATTCGATGAAGCATTTATACCTTTCCAGGGTTAAAAAACGTAAAAGGGAAATATTAATTTTGTCACTCCGTTTTTAGCGCCCATAAAGAGGCGTGATAGGTATAGAAAAGTGTATATATTCTTGATCAGCATCACCACCCGAGTCGATTTAGCTATGTGCATCTGTCCGTCTGTCTGTGATCACGATTACAGCCAATATTTAATATGCACTCTGAGTAGGCTATTCAACGAAATCGAGTGAAGACCACGCCTACCTCCCATACAAAGTGACTTTATCCAAAAGCGAATATTTTCTGCTAAAACTCTGGCGAAAATGTTTTTACAGATAAACATTTTATTGGTTGCTCAAGACTTTGAATATACTTTGGTCCGGCCGTGGGGATATTTTAACTTCGGCCCAGTCTAAGATAATTTCTTACTAGCTCTCTAAAATATTGTAAAATGTATATCTATTTAAAATAAATAATCTCCAAAAATAACTGGAAATGATTTTTCCAAAGTATTGTTTTTAAAGAGACAATATAAAAGATATAAACATTTTCAATTTAAGAGGTCTCTTAAAATTAAGGTATAGTTTAAAGTAAAAAATAATTTTTTAAGCATGCAAGTTTTGAGACGCCATTTGAAATGTTTTGACTTTATTAAAATTTAGATCCATGTCAAGTAATCAAGCCTTTTCATTCTTAAAAAAACCATTCTCTGCTTGTATCGGCCTCCTTAGTCGTGTCATTTCTAATTTCAGAATTTAAATCAGTTAACAAAGGAACTGAGTTACAAATGAACAAAAAAATCTTGAATTCAAAAATATACATTATAAAGGGTGATTTTTTTAACAAAAAATCAGTCAGCATGGCTCAATTCTTAAGAACTCTGTAATTCTTTGATTAACACTATTTGTGACAATTTTTTGTACTAAAAATATCATGGAAAAAAAGTTATCCAAGAATAACACATTTTTAGAGGTTTTTTCGAACCATTCTAGCTAGCTGATTCTAGCTTTAGAGCCGAAATATTTGGGGAATCATCATTACGTAGACCAAAGTTTATTTCCCCCATAGCGAGTGAGGCGCCTTAATGTTTCTAACCTACAAGCCACGACTAGCTTCTGAAAAACGATTCATAAGTCAGACTTGATTCTATTTTGTTTCTACCCTACATTAAGCGACTGCGCTGACGAGCGTCTACTTATACTTTTCTATACAAAGTGACGAAATTAATTAACCCCTACGGAGTGGTCGGATGGAATAGGGGTCCAAGGGAAAAATGTTCCTTTTGCAAAAGTAATGGGGGTCGGTCATACATATTAACCCTCTGCGGCCCTACTTAAAGCTCCCCTGTTCAGGTGCAGGAAATAAAAAAACAAGAAAAGGAACAGAAACATACTTCAATTCAATGCTTTAAAGTTAAACTGTATTCTTAACTCGAGAAACGAAGTTTTCACTGACGACAAGAAGTTATTTCCTCGAACTTCGTAAACAGACTTCAAAATAAAGGATTTGTAGGCAAAATAATTACTTTTTCCCTACATTTCAAGTTTCTACATTTCTAGTTTTCCACATTTGAAGACTAAATTCTTGCTGCCTATGATTCGCGCAAACTTGTTGTTTCCCTGCCTCGACTTGCAGGGAGTTGAAAAATTAAAGGAACTTGAAACAACAAATGGATTCATTCATGCAGATCTCTGGTCCATACATCTTAAGCAATATATCAAAAAAGGCTACAACGAAACAAAAAAGGCTAAAGGCTAGATGGTATTTTTCGAGGATAGACGACAATAAAAAAAGCTATATCTAGTCTCAAAAAGCCTAGACTGGCAACACTTGTCTTAAGTATTAATCATAATAAAATACAATCGCAAAATGAGTTATCGCGAGATGATTGAATTTTTAGTCGTTGGTGAGCTACTTTTTCAAAGTTCATGAGTAAAGCGCGGAGGGAAAAAATCTTTAAATTCATTCTCTTGTGAAACGGACGAAGGCAGATACACGCGAGTGATTACTTAAATTGCATCCAAATGTCTACATTGTCTGGATGCTGCCTTTGTATATATTCGCAATCGTTACAAACTGTGCTTAGCACAAATAGATTACGCATTGCGCAGTTCCGTTATGTTGTTTACTTTTCATTTTGACATTTCTAGCTACGAACAAAGTATTTTTTACGATCATGACGTCACGCTAGACCAAGTTTGTTTCTTGAATCTTTTGCCATTGTTTCATATTTGTTCACATTCTGAACAAGACTTGACAGAGACCCATATCGTAAGCTCATATCGTAAGTCTATCGTGACGAAGATGCGCAGATCGTTGAAAGTTATTTTTACGATCCGCGCAATCTATTTTTCTATCATTCTTGCTTAGCACCAATCGTTGTTGTTTGTGCATTCGCTTGGTAAATTTGAAAAATGTACAGAGCAGAGAACAGCTTGATTGCATTCAAATGGCGTTTCGAATGTATCCTCAATATACGAGCACCGAATACGCGAATACATGCACCAATCGCTGCGGATACGAATACCATAGAGTACGAGTGGTTGCGATCAGGGCTGCCAGATATGGGGATTTGTCCCCATTTTGGGGATTTCAAATCAGTTTTGGGGACGAATTTTTTTGTTTGGGGATGAAGGATTTGATGGGGATATCCATGCGTATATTGGTGATTTTTTGGGGATTTCAGAGGAGAAAGAGCAAAAATTCAGTTAACTCAAAAATTGTTTAAAAATTATTTAAAAAAAAAAAATTTAAATGAAATTGACGTCTTTCAGACAGTTGACAACATACTGTAAAATTATATTTGTGTAGTTATTGAATATCTTTTTGTAACGTCGGATTTTCAAGAAAAATCTATTTAAAATTTTTTTAATGGGTTTTTATTAAAAAAACCAAAATTTTATATAAAAAGTTTGTAATGGAAATTAATACTTATCAATTTCATTTGGTGATATCGTACCCTAACTACAAAACAGTTACAACTCAAAATTTACAAATTTTTAATAATTAATGCAAAACTATTCCTAGTGATCAGCAATTCCTATCTGCATCAGCAATTTAAATTTTTTACTTATCTTCTTTCTCTTTAATAAAAACAAATCTAGTTCTCTTTGTTTTGTAAGGATTTCAAAAACAAAATTAAAGGCTTAATTCTAGATTTTTATATATCTCTTTATATAATTTTAAACTAGGATTAGATACCCTACTATTTTAAGAGTAATTTTTCAAACCTGAGTAGTAGCACCTATGTTCTTGAAACTTAAAAAAATTTGGAGGTATTTTAGTCTATTCAGAGGAATCTGTTCTGTAATCGATAATCCACGTTGGACCTTTCTTGTCTTTGTATCCAGTTTATATACCGTCGTTATCAGATAATTTTATAAGAATAATAATTTTTTAGAATTTTAATTAGAATGTATATCAGATAAAGGTGTAGCTTATAGATTAGTAGAAATGGGTTACAATAAAAATATTTATATGAATACAGATTTGAAATATCTGTTGAAAGTGGATTTGATAGTAAAATAATAGATTAATTATTTGATTTTAGCTCTAAAATATGCACACATCGCCCGTCGCTCTTATTATTAAGATAAGATAAGTCGTAACATAGTAGATGTACCGGAAGGGGCTCAGTGAATAAAGGCCTAACGAACTAATGCCTAATTTTTCAAAATGAAAGAATGCCTAAACAAGAACGCCTAAGAAGAAAATGAAAGAACGTCTAACTTTAAAAATGAAGGAAAGTCTAATTTTAAAAATGAAAGAAAGTCTAAATTGTTAGGGTTTCTTTCATTATGAATTAACACCTAATGAAAGAAAACCTAACAACCTTAAAAAAAAAAAACAAACAATAACAAATTAAAAATCAATTACTTTTATAACTTTAAAAACTAATAATTTTCTATTTAACGGAATGTTTACAAGGTAGTGTATGCATTTTGTAAAAGGGAAAATAAATTTTTTTTATAATTTTAAAAACTAATAATTTTCCCTTTTACAGAATGTTTACAAGATAGTGTATGCATTTTGTAAAAGGGAAAATCAATTGCTTTTATAATTTTAAAAACTAATAATTTTCCCTTTTACAGAATGTTTACAAGATAGTGTATGCATTTTGTAAAAGGGAAAATTAATACCATTATTTTAACATTTTGTAAAAGGGAACTTACCTTTCGTAACCATTGCTTTTCATAATAAATCATGACACTTTTAGCAAAATGAAAAATCGCCTAACATTAATGAAAGAAAGCCTAACAATCAAAAATGAATAAATATCTAATTAGGCGTTTTTTCATTTTTGATTCTTAGGCTTTCTTTCATTATGAAAAATCACCTAACAATTTTAATGAAGGAATGCCTAAAATATTAGACATTCTTTCATAATGAACAACCGCCTAATTCCTATATAATTTTTTGTTGCAATTTTTAGGCATTATTTCATTTTTTTTTTAGGCGTTAGTTCGTTAGGCCTTTATTCACTGAGCCACCGGAAGGTACTTTTACTCTGGAATGAAGCCATCGATATCTAAAAATATAAAAGTTGTGAAAAATTACTGTATTTTTCAAATACAGCTTTTTTTAATAGAATCCTTCATTCCTTAGTAGTTCTTTACATTTTTGTTTTTTAATGTTGATCATTTGAAAAGTTGAATAAATATTTTATTGATTTTGTTCACAGAATCTCATTTATGATTGAAAATTAAATATAATTAAGAGGCAAAGAAAACAGTTGCATATGTGGTTTATTTTGGGTAAATTTTAATGTTTATTTTATTGTTTTAAGAGGTTTTGGACCAGTGATCTCTAGTTGTAATTTTTATTATTCAAATTTGAGGAAGAAATTTGGAGATTTTCGAGGAAGTTTGGGGATTTTGGGGATTTTAGACATGTCAAATGGGGACGGGGGGTTCAGAATATCTGGCAGCTCTGGTTGCGATTACGAATGCCTAAGAATACCCAACGAAGCGAGACATGAGCAACATTCGCCAAAAGCAATGAATATCCAAGAATGATAGAAAAATAGATTACGCATTGTGCAGCTCAGTTATGTTGTTTACTTTTCATTTTGACATTTCTTGTTACGAACAAAGTATTTTTTACCAAGTTTAGGCCTAACCAAAATAGACGGTTTGCTCCGTAACGAGTGAAGACGAAAATGTTCGCTTAAATGCATTTCAATGTTGTAACCCAAAATGAACAAACGTAAACTTATCGGAACTAAACGAAACGGTTTGACGAGACCATGATACAATTATAAGGTAGGCCCAATTCGGAGATAAAAACAACAAAAGCAAAGCATAGCAAAGCAAATCAAAACATCGGCGTAGGTATAATGTCACTTTTGACAATTAACGTTTATTCGTTCAGCCATAAGGATGTGTTATTTACTTTTAGCCGTATAAATCTGGGTATTGGGTACTAGTACCCAGATTTTATGTGGAATAATCCAAGAAAAGTAAGCAAAAACCTTAAAAATTTAACAATATGAGCCATGCTTTCAGATATAACACAGAATGAAATTGTATGTTAGCTTTCATCGAAGCAAATAAAAGTGAACTTTTTATATAATTTTCATTCGACTACTTAGTTCGATTGTTCAGTAACCAATTTATTTTCATCGCTTTGTATTGTATTTTGACATTATACCTTCGCCTTTGTTATTGTTTTGTTGTTGGTTTGTAGTCATATAGAGTGTGTTTTTCCTGGGCCTACCTTATAATTGTATCATGGACGAGACGTTCTGTTCCGTAACAACCAAACTTTTAGCGTCTCAACTCGTCAACAACAGCCAGTGTTGCCAGATAGGTTGAGCTTCTTTCCCCTAAATCTGAAAAAATTTGCTGAATTTTCCCCTAAAAATAAAAAAAAACCCCTAAAATTTTTTTGAGTTAGTTAAATTTATTGAATACTTTGTTTAATTGATGTAAATAAATACAATATCAAAATAAATTTTTGGACTAAAAAACAAATCGACTACGTAAATATTTAAAATTTATTTGAATACTTTTTTAATTAAATTAAATATTTAAATATTTAAACAGAATTAATAAAATATATATTAAAATTATGCACGAATTTTTTTAAAATATCTTTCAAATATTTTCTATTTGAAAAAAAAAAATAATTAGATTCAATATGTTATTAATGGTTGTATGGTATTATTTTCTTCATATTGCGTTCATCAAATGCCATTGCCTGTATAATTTATTCTCGCTTCACTTTTTTCGTTCTCTAATTTATTCTATTTTTGACAGTTGGTGCCCTAATATTGCACCAACTGTTTAAAATAGTATTAAATAGAGAACGAAAAAGTAATGTACAAAAAATATGTAGGTAAATGACAACCGGTGTAAGATATTTCATAGGAAATATCAAGTTGTCACTCCACCCTACATCATTTCTATTCTTTGCCAAACTTGCAAGCTATATTACCCTTGCAACAAAAACTAAATGAGAACTATATAGCTGCAAATGCAAGAAATAAACTGCAGGAACAGTGCGATGCTGGTGCTGCTTGTCGGAATATGTGTGTACGTCTGCGATGCTGTTGCTGCTTGCTTGTGTGGAATATGTGTGTACGTGTGTGGTATAAATAGAATTCAAATACGAGAAAAAAACGAGTTGTAAGGAAAACATTTGATTTATTCACGTAAATATTTAAATAAAATTTATACTAAGGCGTGGATAATGCTAATATGCGTTATTTCCCTTAGTGTATTAAGGAATAGTAAGGAGGAACTTAAAAAAACAAACTCAAGTAATTAAGAAATCATATATTTTGAATTTCATTAAGATCGATTCAATATTCTTATATTCGCCATATATATATTCTTATAATCGCCATAACAGACAGACAATCGGACAGACGGAAACATGGCAAAAGGCGGGAGAAAAAATAATATATCTTACTAATTTTAAGTACCTTTGTTAATTAACACAAACACATCTTTCACAAACATCTTTTAGTTCTATAACAGAATTTGTTTTGAAAATTAGTGCGTTTTGAGGAAAACTTGTTTTTTAAGCTTTTTTTAAATGAAGTGTTTCATGAATTGAAGAATTTTGTAAGAAACATAAGGTAGATATAAACCATATTTTATGAAAGTATAATTCTTCGATTGTAATTAGGTTGAACTATTTAGATTTTTTCTATTAATCTTTAGTAAAATAAAAACTGCTTAATAAATTTGTTTTTTAACATATTTTTTTTTGTTTGTTACAAATTCAATTGTATTTAAGTCATTAAAAAAACAAAAAAAAAAAAACAAATTTAAATACAGTACTTTTTGCTTATAGCGAACCCGTTTAAAGCGAACTTTCGCCTAAAACGAACCAATTTCAAAAGTACGCGTTTTTATTCCAATAAACCATGAATTTTTGTTCGCTTATTACGAACTCGTTTAAAGCGAACTTTTGGTTGTAACGAACTTTATTTGCATGCAAAACTTGTTTATTTTTCGGTTAAAACGAACCAAAAAGTCGCGCTATGTAAAAAAATAATGTTTGCTCTGACAACACTGTAACACACAGTGTTTAATTTTTCCTGTCTCCAATCCGGGAATTCCCCTAAGTTTAATGTTTGTTTGCTGGAACACGATTACACATGTTTTGATGACGACCTTTTAAATACGGAAGAATTGGACGAAAAGCTATTGTGAAGTGTGTTTGCGCTGGTGGAGACGACCTTGGCGACGATATAGACAACGTAGAATCAATCCAAGTCGCAACTGACGTAGATTGACACGAAACGAATTTAAAACAGCCTTTCGTTTCACACATATACTGGTGATATTTCGCTCATTCGACAAACAATCAGAAGCATTGTTTCGATGGTACGCAATTGTTTTGACTCACTTTTACAAAATAAACCTTTTAACCCTCCGATAAGTGAGAAGGTCCCTAGGGACCTTTTCGATTTTTGTTTGTCATAACTTTTTTTTCACATATTTTAGAAAGCTAATGCTACATGTATGTGGCGTCCGTGGCGTAGTTGGTTAAAGTGCGTGGGCTCTATGTCAACGAACTCGGAGACCCGGGTTCGAATCCCAGCAGCGACAGAAAATTATTTGAATTAAAATAATTTTTTTTTACGGCCGTCACCTCTCTGCAGACAATGGCAAACCTCAGAGAGTAATCAAAATGCCATGTAAAGCTTCTTGAGAATAAGAACATTTCGTTCATCGCCGTTCGAAGTCGGCGTTAAGCCTGTAGGTCCGTTTCTCGGTCATTTGTGTACAAACTTAATAACACGCACAACACAATTGATCATAAGAAGCTAGGTCAAAGTCCTTTCAAGGGCTGAAATGACCAGTCATTTATTTATTTTTTTTTTTTAATGCTACATGTATTCCAAGAAAAAATAATGCTGAATCGATTAAATAAGGTTTCGAAGCAAGGCGAATACTCATTCGTATTTTATTCCCTTTTTAACATATTTAGTACTCGGATTAGTGACAAGGTCCCTAGGGACCTAGTACTATTTTTTAAAGAACTCGAAAATAATTCTTATTTAATTATGTTTTGCTTTCGTATAATATGAACTGCGTTGATCGACATACGAATACACTCAGAAAACTTTTCCAGCCGTTCAATTACGGCCTTGACAGCATCGGTTTTTTCAGTGTTCTTGCGTTTTCTGCGGCATCGAAAATTAATCATGTTGAATCGTGTTTGGCTTTCGTTTGAATATGTACTTCGGTGATCTTCATATCAATACCAGGAGATTGTACCGTTATATGTTGAATTGTGCTTGGGTGTTTTTCTTTCATTTTTGCATTGATCACTAATGTTGCCAGATTTGTTTTCCAACAATACGGGACAAATGCCAAATATGTAAAAAAGAAACGGGATTTTGAAAAAGTTTACGGGACAATAAATAAATCGAAAGTTATTTTTAAAAAGAATGTATTTCAGAAAAAAACTATTTAGGTACGCAGAATAAATATAATGTCAAATGTTGCGCTTCACAGTTATTTCGTACTCATTGTTGCTTGAAATGTATGTACTATATAATAGTTCTATGCATATTATGGTTGGCTTACACTTCTTTTCTGAATGCCTCAGTTCATGTGAATGCGTATTTAAAATCATAGATATTTCACAAAAATGTCAAAAATACGGGACAAAGTTTGTCCCGCCGGGACACTTAAAAAATCATGCAAAATAAGGGACGTCCCATGAAATACGGGACATTTGGCAACACTATTGATCACCGAAGATATTACACATATCATTCTTCGCGAAACGAATCGAAAAGCCAATGAAGTAACAGCTGCGTGGAACGTTTCAAATCCTACAAAACAAAAGGTATGGAAACCATTGGCTCTTAAAGAGTTTGATGCATTTTTGGCTATCGTTTTGTATGCTGGGCTGTCTAAGTCAAACACCGAGCCTGGTAAGGAACTCTGGGGTTCAACACATGCCGCAATATTCAAAGCCGCATTGTCATTTGATCGATTTATGGCTATAAAAATGTACTTACGCTTTGATAACGTGAACTCACGGTCGTAGAGATTAATCACTAGCAAAACTGCTGCTATTGATGATGTATGGCTGATGTTGCAGACCAATTTGGCAGCAGCTTACAATCCACATGATTTACTGACCGTGGACGAGGAATTATTTCCGTATAAAGGTCGCACACGTTTTAAGCAATACATTCCGTCAAAACCAGCCAAGTACGGAATAAAAATATGGTGGTTGTGTGACTCGAAGTCTTTCTACCCCCTCAAAGGTGTGATTTACTCAGGAAATTTTCCAGGTCAGGAGCGCAAAGTTAACCAGGGACAGATTGGTTGAAAAATATCTTCATACGGCCGTACAGTTTATGCCGACAACTTCTTTTCATCGTTGGATGTGGCACTGTCTTTCATGAGACAGAAGACTGCATTTGTTGGAACAGTACGCTCAAATAAAACATTTATTCCGCCTGAGTTTTTAAAAAGTTCTGCACGTCCCGTTTTCAGCTCATGAAACGGGTTTTATGAAGACAATGTTTCGTTGTGCTCTTATGTGCCCAAGAAACACAAATCGGTCTTGCTTTTGTCCACAGTGCTACACACTTGTGAAATAAATTCAGAAAGCGAAAAGCAAAAGCCAAGGGTATCCTGGACTACAATACCCATACATCTGGGGTATTTTACTGGGGGGGGGGGGGCGGTTAAGCTGCAGTACAAACATATTTTTTTTTTACTTTTTTAATATTTGATTAAAAATAAAAAAAAAATAATAAACTTTCAACAAAATTATTATTATTTTTCCTTTTTATTTGTTTGTTACCATTCTTTATGAATGTTAGTACTTAATATACTTTAAAAAAACCAACATGCAAATCACTAAAAACACACATGTATTATGAAAACTTCAAAAAATTCATTGAAGGTCCCTAGGGACCTTGTCACTTGTTTAACGACACCGGAACTGTCACTTATCGAAGGGTTAAGAGCTAAACAAAATGAAAAATAGAGCACAAAAGGGTGCATCAAATGCAAAAAAAAACCGTTCATAGTTGATGTTGGCACTTCTTTTAGAAACCACTAAAAATTCTCAAAAAACCCAAACAGAAAATTAAAATCCCCTAAAGTTTTCCCCTAAAGATTTTTGACCCCTAAATTTTCTACTAAGCCGATAAAACCCCTAAATCTAGGGGAAAATCCCCTAATCTGGGAACACTGAAAACAGCTGTGCAGGTAGTCTTCTTTTTTCAGACGATTGGAGGAACTCGATTCATTTTGGGTTAAATGTCAAAACAGACGTAACGAATGCAAACGTTCGGTAAGGTGCAATCGTCTCGTTTCGTCTATTTTGGTTAGAGCTTTTGTTTCTTGAATCTTTTGCCATTGTTTCTTATTTGTTCACATTCTGAACAAGACTTGACAGAGAGCCATATCGTAAGCTCATATCGTAATTCTATCGTGACGTAGATGCGCAGATCGTTGAAAATTATTTTTACGATCTGCGCAATCTATTTTTCTATCATTCTTGATGAATAACCATGCTTTTATATCAGTGATGCACACAAGATGCTTACGGAGCCGCTCGGCTTTCACATACAAGTCGAATGTGCGAAGCAGAGCTGCCAGGTGACGGGATTTTTCCCCTTTTTCGGGATTTTTCGTACAAAACGGGGAGGCGGGGAAAACATTGATAAAAACGGGGAAAATTAAAAATAAAATAGCGATTCAAAAAATATATCGGTTATTAGAAAAACCAACTACAATTTTTTATTTTAATTACATCCATTTTTTGTTTGCCATTTTTTACAAAGCTGAATGTGTCATATATGGATATAATAGAACTAACTCTGAAGACTTTTGTTGATAGTTTCATGCGAAAGGAATACATTAATGTAGTCATAATAGTATTTTTGATGTAGACTTAAACGATTTCGATACTTTTGTAAGGAGCTATATAAAGGGCCACAAAAAAACACACAGAAAAAAAATAGTTATTTATGACTATTTTTTAACTATTTTAATAGTTCGAATCGTTTTCACTATTAAAAATACTTACAAATAGTTACTTACGACTATTTTGATGGTCAAATGTTTTTTTTTTTTTTTTTGAGTAAAACAACTTTTCTGTAGTTATTTTTGACTATTGCAATAGTTGTTTTTTTTAACTACACACGTAGTTGTTTCATAACTTTTTCAGTAGTTATTTTCGACTATGCACGTAGTCGTTAAATAACATTTTTACTAGTCGTTTTTAACTATTCAAATAATACTTATGTACATAACTATTGCAATAGTTGTTTTTATCTTGTATTGACATGTATTTATTGTACCTATACATGTATATTGTTGTAATGTAACTTTTTAATTCCTTTTAACTATACACGAAGTTAAATTTGACTATCAAAAAAATCATATATTTATATGTAATGCCGAATGTGATTAGTATACTTACCTGTTTAAAAGTATTTTACTGACCATGAATATTTTGATTTTACAAATTTGTTCGAGTATTTCAAGAAGAGAATTTCTTTTTTAAAAATCATTTTATTCAAAATTGCATTGTATTACAGGTTTGATTTAAAAAATTAAAATATTTTAATCTTATAAATGATTTATGAGATGAAGTATAATGTATGTGAAGTGGTGGGGTGTTTACATTTAATACATTAATTACTATGGGTTTTTCATATTCTAAGCCAATGGCATATGCTTCAAAATGTTCATCAAAATCATTATTTTCTAATTCATAGCAAACAAAATACATCTCCTTCTTGGAGTCAATTACAATTAAATGTATTCTAAAGAAACGTAAATAAGGATCAGATAATGCTATATAAAAAATTTTTTTATACAATGTTCCTTTAATTTTTAGTTCCCTACATACATAAAAAGGATTGCTAAAAATAAGTGAGTTATTACAATGAAGCAAGTAACTAAGAGATGCATTCTCTTTAATAATTATTCTCTTTAGCCCAGGTGAATGTATTTTGTCATCGAATCCTCTGTCTTGAAGTAATCTAAATGCTTTTGCTATTTGAAATTTAATTGCAAGAGACCATGAAATATTTATTCTGTTATTAGTATTGTAAACATATTGATTTAAAGATCTATGCTTTGCTTCGAATCTAAAACAACTTAAAAACTTTATAGGACTGCTTTGTTCAATAATAGTTGCATAGTGCACCAAGAAATGATGCTTCGGTTTCAACTTTTCACCAAAAATATTGATGTACATTTCATTTAGACCAGCTACGGAGTTTTTAATTAAATCTATTTTTTCTGCGTTATAGGATGTATGTAAGAAAAGATCGATTAACTTAATAAATTTTATCGTGAAAACCCACACATCGCAATCTTTGGGTACTAAATCCCCAACCAAAAACGAAAAATGATGATAAAAGCACCACATTTCCCTTGCCGACATGTTCAAATGGCTGTTCTTTAAATGGCTTAAATGAATAGTTGTTAGGCAATGCCCAATTTCAGTTTCACCGTAATTAAACATTCGTATGCGAAAATTTAATATATCTGGCGAAAAAAAACGTCCTTCCTCTATACAGTATAAAATAATTGAGCAAAAATTGTAGTGACAAATGCCCTCAAATATGTCATGCATTTCAATTTCAATTCAATTTTATTGAGACTTTTTTTTCAAATAATTACAATTTTGATAATAATTACATGAGAACTTAGAACTATAGTTGTGTTGTTCTAATAAGGAATAAGTCAAAGCAAATTTTTTTTTTTTTTTGTTTTTTAGACTAAACCAACGCTCAGGGGATGCCCCTATAAATGCGCAAGCATTGTGTTGATTCGGAAGAAGGGTGATAGTTAGTTGGAGGGTGGAAAGATAGAGTAGTGTCGGTGAAGATTAGTTTTAAATTTACATAGCTCAAAACTGCCGGGGAATACGCTCGCAGGGAGATTGTTCCACAATTTTACTGTACGACCGAAGAATGAATTATCTCGGTAATGCGAGGTTCTATTGTGCATCAACGCAATGGTATAGGGATGGGCTTGGTGAGCTGCCCGAGTGGACCTGGGAAACACACGAGCTGATGGCGTCAGGTCATGTATCTCCCTTGAACACTTCCCATGATAGTACCTGTATAAAAGGCTTAGGCAACCAACATTGCGTCGATGCCCAAGAGAGTTGAGAGAAGATGAAATGTTTTCATCTCCAATCAGATATATCGCACGTCGTTGAATTCGATCCAGAAGCTCCAAATAAGATCTTGAAGCTCCTGCCCAAATGTGCGAATTGTACTCCATTTTCGGCCTTATATATGAGGTATAGATCACGCGTAAATCAGTTGGAGTGAAGTATTTCTTACACCGTTTTAAAAAACCTAGGCACTTGGCCGCTTCTTTCGACACATCGAAAATGTGATCATTCCAACGAAGATCAGATTTGATCGAGATGCCCAAAACGTCAAGAGCATCTGACTCCGCTAGATCCACACCGTTCATATTGAGGGGAGCTAAGGGGCAATTCATTCGTTTGTGAGTTAACAGACAACACTGAGTCTTGCTAGCATTAAACTCAACTCTATTAGCAAGTCCCCACCCGGAGATTTTTTCCAAGTCATTAAGCAGTGTGTCGTTCATATGTTGCCTCTTTCTCTCAATCTCCAAAGAGTTCGGGCGTTTTTTGAAGGAATATGAATGACAAATGTTGCTGTCGTCAGCAAATGAATGAATTGGGTTGTAAGTCAACGACAGAAGGTCGTTGATAAAAACCAGAAATAAAGTTGGCGATAGGACTGAACCTTGAGGTACTCCAGCGCCAATGGCGTGTTCACTTGACGAAATGCCGCCAATCACGACACGAATCGACCTGTCCTTTAGAAAACACGTGATCCATCGAGCAAAGTTACCACCAACACCATATGCAATTAGTTTTGACACGAGAGCTTTATGCCACACTCGGTCAAACGCCTTAGAAATATCCAGAGCAACAACCCTGCTTTCACCGAAGAAGTGAACACAATGGTTCCATTTCTCTGTGAGGAACGCCATCAGGTCGCCAGTAGAGCGAGCCCTACGGAAGCATATTGACGGTCACTACGCAATTCGTTGCGCTCCAGATAATTCATTGGGTGGAAGTTTATTACACTCTCCATGACTTTGAAGAGCGTAGAGCATATCGCAATGGGTCGGTAGTTCTCAGGGTTCGTGGCATCGCCCTTCTTAGGTACTGGCTGAACGTTCGCCACCTTCCAACAAGATGGAAATACTACTCCTGTCCTGTAGGAGATGTTGAAAAGGTTACGCAAAGGTCGTGCCAGTGTAGAAGCACACATTTTTAGCACAATTGGTGGTATACCATCCGGGCCAGAAGATTTGTTTATGTTGAGGTTTGCAAGGACTCTTTTGACAGCTCTCGTTCGAAAAAATATCTCCTGCATCGCAGAAGATTTTTCCTCTACAGAGGGCAGTGGCTGATTGCTAGCCGGGGTTGTAGAATTTTGTGCAAACAATTCAGCCAATAGATTCGCTTTATCAGCCGAGTCAGTGGAGACTTGGTCATCCTTTAAAAGAGTTGGAATCGACGAACATGTCTGATTTTTAACTCTTTTAATAAATGCCAAAAAGTTTTTGCTCCCTTTGGGGCAGAGAAGAACCTGTTCTCTAATACGAGTTTCGTGAAGAAACTTTTCGCGTTTTAAAACTGCATTACAGCGATTCCTAGCCTCAGTGCGAAGCCTTTTAGTATCAGCATTCCTGTTGGAACGCCAATTCTGAAAGGCTTCCTCTTTGGACCTGACTGCAATCCTGCTAGTCTCATTAAACCAGGAGTGGTCTTTTGGTTTAATACTTCTCATTTTATTGGGGATGAAAGACCGCATGCCCAATAAAATTATTTCTTGTACCATAAGAGCCGCGGCATTAACATTTCTATCAGCGAAACATAATTTCCGATTGAAATTGCGGTAAAAATTATTTAACGCAGTCCAATTTGCCTTTCCATAAAACCAAGCGATCTTCTTCGGGGCTTTAGGCGTAGAAGTGCATAGGTTAGAATATGAAAAAGCAGCGGATATGGTGCAGTGGTCCGAATTACCAAGAGGTGCATGGACAGTCACGTCATATTTTTCATGATGTGAAGTCAGAAAAATATCTAGGACTTTATGGCTTTGCAGATCAACTCTAGGGATGAAAATTGGTTCCTTCACTAGTTGAATCAGTTGGTTCGATTCGGCAAAGAGCTCAACATATTGACCCTCAGGTGTTGATTGGCCCGAGTGACATAGCCAAGCCGGGTTGTGGACATTGAAATCGCCGGCAACAACGATCTCACTGTCAGGAAACAACCCCAAAATGTGCGTGATCGAATCCGAGAGCGAGTCCAATTTATTAAAAGTGGACTCCCTCCCTAAATTCGGACTTCTATAAACATAACAAAAGTGAATCAAGTGCGAGCGAACCCTAAACTTCACCCACAAGGAGCAGAACTCCGGATCTGTAACGCTCAGACTCCGCTCGCACCGATATGCTACGTCCGTTCTTATAAAAAGAGCGATGCCCCTATGCAGAGAAAACAATGGCAGTAAGTGATACCCAGGTATATGAAAATCCAGTGGATCTGCATCACCTGGGACTCACTCAGTGCCATTATTTGAGGCCTATTAAGAGTACAATATGCATAAACCGAGAAAAAACTCGTCCTCAGTCCACCCACATTGCAAAAATCTATACGAAAATTACCCGACATTTTCTCACAGTGTAATTTAAACTAAAAAAGGTATATGGGTAATTAGTTGCAACTGCAAAGAGAGCAACACCGAGAGCAAACATGAAAAGCACAGAGGCAAGTGTTATGCCTTTACCTCAGTACAATTCTACTCACAGTGCAACTTCACTCACAGTCGCAACTAATCGGAGAGGATGGAGGAATTGACGGACACGATAAAAACAACAATACTTACACAGCGAGGAGCATAGAAAAACCCCTCGCGTGGATAGTCAAAAAAATTAACGTGTTGTCGCTATATATATGTACTTAAAAACTAAACAAAACACTTAAAACTATTCTTAAAGCTAAGACATTTATTTTTATACATAAAAGAATTCAATGAAGAAATTAGAAAATGCTATAAATTTTGCGATTGGCCCCTAATGTCAGTTCTGTTTTGACATTTGTGTAGTAAACACATGCGAAATACACGTTAATAAACAATGTTACGCTACACTGCTCCAGAACGCGGAATATTGCTGACCACCAAGAGGAAGATGATTTTTCATCAAAAATAATCATGAGTGATGAGGCCCATTTCCATCTTAACGGGTACGTAAATAAGCAAAATTTACGCTTCTGGGGCACTGAAAATCCGCGTGTAACCCACGAAGAGCCATTACACCCGCTCAAAGTCACTGTATGGTGTGCTGTTTTCGCTGGAGGAGTCATCGGACCTTTTTTCTTCGAAGACGTCGCGGGCCAAACGGTTACTGTGAATGGTGAGCGCTACAGAGCAATGATCAACGAGTTCTTTTTGCCGCAACTTGATGAATTGGGATTGGAAAACATGTGGTTCCAACAGGACGGTGCAGCGGCACACACTGCACGTGCCACAACCGATATGCTGAAGGATGCATTTCCCGGGCGCCTAATCTCCCGATTTGGCGATTTGCACTGGCCAGCAAGATCGCCTGATTTGACCGCTCCAGACTTCTTTTTGTGGGGCTTTTTGAAGTCGCGGGTTAATGTCAACAAGCCTCAGATTTTGCAGCTCTTAAAGACAATATCCGTCAAGAATGTGAGGACCTATCGCCGGAAGTTTTGGCCGGAGTGATGGAAAATGCCATAAAAAGGGCTCAAATGACAATCAACTGTGGCGCATTTACATGACATATTCTCGACTTGATGTAAAAAAAATTAAAAGACCAAATAAAAATAATCCACAAGAAGAATCAAAGTTTTTCATTTTTTTTTTTAAATTACAGCCAAAAAACATCGGAAGGTTATTTTTGCACCACCTTGCGCCACCTCAGCATTACTGAGCGGATGCTTACTTTATAAATCAGAAGCTTTGTATCTTGGCTTAAGTATTTGTTGCTTAGAAGTTTAGAAAACATACCGGTTAACTTATAAGCTTTCTTTAGGTTCAGCCTTGCGTGTTTATTAAACTTAAGCAGATTATTAAATTCTATACCAAGATACTTAATGTTATTACTGGCACAACTGACCTTCCGCATTTGCCAGATGCATTTCTTATACAGATAGCTTCTGATTTTGAAACATTGATTCGAATACCCCAGTCATTGTAGAATTCATTGATAATTTGAAGGTGTCTAGAGACCTTGTTTAAAGCAGACAAAGGAGATTCATGGTGAGCGAAAACAAGACAGTCGTCAGCATATAAGATACTTCTTGAGTCAGACATGACATGTGGGAAGTCGTGAATAAAGATATTAAAAAAAAGAGGCGCCAGAACAGAACCCTGGGGAACGCCGCTCCCAACCAGACCGAGATTGGAGACAGAGTTGTTGATTTGAACGCAGAATTTTCGATTAGAAAAAAAACTCCTAAAATGGATCGAAACCTAAGTTAATGAGTTTAAAGAGTATTCCAACCTGAAAAGCTCTGTCGAATGCTTTTTCTATATCCAAGGAGACCGTGATTGTACATTTTTTTTGTCGTAAATTACGGATGATTGTATCATGAAAAAGTAATAACGCATGAACTGTAGAATGACCTTTTTTGAAACCAAATTGGTAAGGGGGAATATATCTATCACCTAAGTTTAATTCCATTTTAAGTTTCAAAATGTGTTCGAAAAGTTTTCCTAGATTGGATAGCATTGAAATTGTGCGAAAATTATTCAAATCAGTATTATCAGGTTGTTTCTTAATAGGAACTATACTACCTATTTTCCATTTGTCTGGAAAGTAACCGTTATTTAAACAGTTGTTGAATAAAATAGTTAAAAATTTTAGTGCTAAAAGCTGGAGTCTTTTGATGATAAAGTTAGAAATTTTGTCTAAGCCTGAAGATTTTTTATTGTTAAGGATTTTAATGATTATTCGTAAAGCTTCTGCTTTAATAAAATTAAAACCATCATCATTGTCCAAAGAATTAAAGTGATCGTCAAAGTTATATATTGAAGTGGGCAGGCCAGATAAGTTGGTTGAAACCGTATTTTTTATATCAATAGAATCTCTTCTATCAGGAATAATTTCTTGGTAAATTCATTCATAATGTTGACGAAATGCTTCTAATATATCATTATCATCTTCAAGAATAATGCCGTTAACAGAGATCTTTGAACAATGCGACTTTTTTTTATTACCGACAATTTTGAAAATTTGCATGTAAGCTGTGGGGCCTGGGTTGATCTTTTCTTATTTTGTTTTAAACTCATTGGCTTGCTCTAATTGGTACTGCTCTTTTATGATTATCTTAATGAGTTGAATTTGATTCGACAAAAGCTTATATTCGTCATTAGTTCTATTAAAATGCCTATGAAATAGTTTTTTAAATCTTTCTGCCAGGTGTGTTTAATTTTGAAGAGTTTTTGGATACTGTCTGAGATAAAATATCTGTTTCTTTTACATTCAATTTTTTCTGAGTGTAATGAGATAGTAGATTCGGTTATTGATGTGAACTTGTCGATGTACGAGTCTATATCAGAGTTTTGTAAATTAATGTTGTTTGACTTTCCTTCGGATAAAGAGTTTTCAAAGTCTCGTCCGAAATTGGACCAATTAGTTTTCTTAAATGAAGTTAGAAAACGAGGACTTTTTATGATAAAATCAATTTCATTGAGATCGATTCTAAGTCGGATTGGGAAGTGATCAGAAAAGGTTGCAAAGCTTGTAATAGTGAAATTTTGGTTGATTAAGTCAATGAGGTTCGAGCTTACAAGGAAGTGATCAAGAAAGGACCCAGCAGAAGGAAAAGAGGGTCTGCTGTCAGAAATTCGGATAAAGTCTAGAGTGTGATTCTGTAACCAACTTAAGAATATTTTACCATTAGAATTATCTAAACTATCACCCCAGACGTAGTTTCTAGAGTTGAAATCACCACCGATTATTGTGCCCTCGAAGTTTTCCTGAATATAAATTTGTTGAAGGAAAATTACATGGAATGTATATGGAACCTAGTAAAAAAGATTTATGACCACCACGATCAGATAACTTTAATTTAATAAACTTGTGTGGAAAAGACACGCCTTGAATTGTGACTCGAGAATAGGTGAAGTGTTTTTTTAAAACAATAGCCACACCTGTGGGAGAATTGTCATAAATGAAATCATATTCTTCTAAGAACACTTTATGATTTCGTGAATGACATTCTTGAATAAAACCAAAATCTATATTGCGTATTCGAAGTAATTTTAATAGATCAATTTTCCGACTGTAGTCAACCAGCGATCTTACGTTAAAAGTGAGGAAATTTGTGGCATTACGGGCCATAAGAATTTTTGACTTGAGCTAATAAATCTATAAATTCTGATTTTGCTTGGTCAATAGGTAAATTTTTGTAATTATTCATGAATTTTTGAATTTTTTGCTCCAAAGTTAATTGTTGAGGGATTAAAAAAAGATCGGAAAGTTTAAGAAATTCATCTATTATTGATGGTTTGTTGTTATGAGTAACTGAAGGAACTTTTGAAAAAGTTTTGTCATCCTGCGATTTGAAGAGGCTGGCAAAGGATTTTTTAGGATTGATAAGCCCTAAATCGGAGATAGCTTGTACAGTGTTGTAATTTGCGGCTTTTTTTAATTCAGCTGCATCTTTAAGTTTTTTATTTTTAAAATTATAAATTTTTGATACACTTCGCAGCCTTTCCAATTTGCAGGGTGTCCAAACTTTTTGCAGTTATTGCAGAAAGGCTTTGAGTATGTCATACATGTGTCTACAGAATAATTTTCAACAACATGGAAATTAGAAATTCGGTTAAATATAGAGTTTTCTACAATTCCAGTCAGCTTTGAATCTTGGGTATCTAAGTCATTTTCGTAATTGCTTTTATTTCGAAGAGATTCATTATATTGTTTTAAATCCTTAGAAAGTAATTGTCTGTGTCTTTTACAAAATCTGCAATAAAAGTTTGCAATCGAATTCCGTACTCGCCATTGACGCAGATTGGACCGGAGATCTTACGAAGGATCTTTCTCTCGAAGGCTCCCAGAGTATTTTCATTAGAACTGCTCAACGTCCAGGTTTGTGCTGCATATAATAGGACGGGCATGATTAGTGACTTATAGAGTGTAAATTTAGTTCGTCGAGAGAGGGCTCTGCTTCTCAATTGCCTACTCAGCCCAAAGTAACACCTGTTGGCAAGAGTTATCCTTCGCTTTATCTCAATACTGACATCGTTGAAAGAGTTTACGCTGGATCCCAGGTAGACGAAGTCCTTAACAACCTCGAAGGACTGGGACTGGGACGCTGGGACTGTTTATTTGTTGACACTAGGTATTTCGTCTTATCTGCGTTCACTACAAGACCCATTCGACTCGACTCTTTCGCTAACCTGGAGAATGCTGCGCTGACTTCACGCGTATTATGGCCAATAATATCGATATCATCAGCATACGCCAGCAGCATAACACTTTTGTAGAATATCGTGCCACTGCGTCTCAAATCAGCAGCTCGGATGATCTTCTCCATCATTAGGTTGAAAAAGTCGCACGATAAGGAATCACCTTGTCTGAAACCTCGTTTGGTATCGAATGGAGGAGTGAGGTCCTTCCCGATTTTAACTGTGCTGCTGGTGTTGCTCAGTGTCATTCTGCAAAGGCGGATGAGCTTTGCAGGAATACCAAATTCAGACATGGTGGAATATAGATGATTCCTTATTAGACTGTCGAAGGCGGCTTTGTAATCGACAAAAATATGGTGTGTGTCAATTTGTTTTTCTAGGGTCTTCTCCAAGATTTGTCGTAGCGTAAATATCTGGTCTATGGTGGATTTGCCAGGTCTGAAGCCACACTGATAAGGTCCAATCAGCTGGTTTATGATGGGCTTCAGTCTTTCAAGGCTTATCCCACGGTAGTTGGCGCAAATTGTGGGATCGCCTTTCTTGTGGATTGGGCAGAGCACACTGAGGTTCCAATCGTTTGGAATGCATTCTTCCAACCATATTCTGCATAGAAGCTCATGAATGCATTTAAATAGAGCTTCGCCTCCATTCTTGAAGAGCTCAGCAGGTAATCCATCGGCTCCTGCGGCTTTGTTGTTTTTAAGCCGAGCTATAGCTTTCAAGACTTCACTATGGTCGGGCAGCGAAACTTCAACGCTGTCGTCCAAAATTGGGGATTCCGGGATATCATCTCTATTGGTGGGATTGTTGTCGTCGTCGCCATTCAGAAGCCTAGAGAAGTGTTCCCTCCACATCATCAGTGTACTCTGGATATCTGTCACAAGATTCCCATTTTCATCTTTGCAGGAAGAGGCCCCGGACTTCAGTCAATCATTCAAAAACACACTGCACTGGTCAGTCTGCGTAAAACCAGTTTTATTTCGTGTACATGAACTGTGTTTGATTGTATTAGTGTGGTAAATTTTGTGAACTCCTAAATAAAATATGACGACTTGACTTATGTGTGCGTTTCAGTCAATCGTCACTACAGCTTTTTCGGTGAGTGAAATTTCACGCACTTCACATCCGCTGACTCACCTCCCTTGCCATAGAAACCCGGTTTCACGCAGACTGAGCACTACACTAAGGGAAATAATGCATATTAACATTATCCACGCCTGAGTATCAATTTTATTTAAATATTTACGTGGATAAATCAAATATTTTCCTTACAACTCGTTTTTTTCCCGTATTTGAATTTTATTTATACCACACACGTACACACATATTTCATACAAGCAAGCAGCAACAGCATCGCACACTTACACACATACTCCGACAAGCAGCAACAGCATCGCACTTTGTTCCTGAGTTTATTTCTTGCATTTGCAGTTCTTACAGTTCTCATTTAGTTATTGTTGCAAGAGCAATATATTGTGCATGTTTGGCAAAGAAATTAAATTACGTAGGGTGGAGTGGCAACTCGGTATTTTCAAGAATATCTTGGACCGGTTGTCATTTACCTGCATAATTTGCTTCTGCCTAAACATATGTTGTACATTACATATGTTGAAGCGATAATAAATTATACAGGCAATGGCATTTGATGAACGCAATAAGAAGAAAATAATACCATAAAACCATTAATAACATATTCAATTTAAATATGTTTTTTTTAAATTCAATATTTTTATTCAAATTTTCTTTAAATGCGATTGTTTATTTTCAAATAGTAAATATTTGAAAGATATTTTAAAAAAATTCGTGCATAATTTTAATATATTTTTTATTAATTCTGTTTAAATATTTAAATATTTAATTAAATTAAAAAAGTATTCAAATAAATTTTAAATATTTACGTAGTCGATTTATTCAAATGCGTTATTGGTGCAAAAATGACTCGCTTTTTGGATAAATTAAAAAAGTTTTTGGAAAAATTTAATATTTTTTTCCCTTAGTGTACAGTGTATTTTGGGCCATTGGAAATCATGTCAAATTTTTTGCCTGTCTGCCATTATATTTTATCATTATTTTTTCTCCAACAACTGAATAGTTTTAATAATTAAAAGATAAGTTAAAAATAAATTTATTTGTTTTAACTTTAAACTAAAACGCTTGTTAGTTTGGGCGGGATCAGCGGGGCCAAACAAGGTGGCTCAGTTTCAAAAATGTTCGCAAGAAAGTGACGAAATCTATTTTCGCTGTGCAGTGGTAAGTTGTAAAATTATTTGCCTTTTTAATTATTTTCGAAGTTTTCTACAGTTTTTCTTTACCACAGTACGATCTGCTACCCTTTCTCTCAAGCTTTGTTGCATAGAAGACTTTCAAGGGTGAAATGCAAGCAAAATTACCCAAGGATGATCTGACCCAGTTAGTGGTCGCAAATAATGCTACAATTAACAAATATTTGTAAAAACAAATGAAATATAAAACTTAAGTTTATGGAAAAAAAATTATGTAATAAATTTAAAACATATGTTTTAAGACAACAACGAATTATATGCATTGTTATTTTTAAAAAAGAAAGTTAGATAAAACTGATATATACGTTATATCTAACGGTTACATATAACTGAGTTTTCGGTTAGATCTATCTGGTGAGACTTGGTTATCAATAACCTGTATTTATGTTAACAGTAACGGGAGAGAGAGCGAGAAGGCTATATTTCGATGGTATTATAAATTTAAACAAAAAACAACCTGTGATAAAGGGATGCCAGATCACACGTATAAATGAGTTTCGGTTACTTTCTTCCCGAGGCTCTTCCTAGCATAGCCGAAACTTTGCATGAAGAGGTAATCGAAATTTCAGTTCAGAAAAACCGTCTTTTTTTAGTTAAATAACCGATAGTCTTCTTGTAGGGTCACCCCTCGCGATGGATTCTCAATGAATTCACCCCTCAGCATGGACATGAGCTCTGGTGAATATCTCACTTTCGACAGTTAAGCCACCAGTATACACATAGGGAAAAACTTTTGGGTGTAGGACCCATTTTGACAAATATGAGGTGAACTCACTTACACAATACGTGATTACATAAGAAATTGGAGAAGAAGCATTTTTAGCTGTCAAAATCAACAGAATTCACAATAGAAACGAAGTTCCCATCTCATTATCTCTGCTTGAAAAAATGGCAGCCAGGGTTGTGTTGTCCTTCCGAAAAAAGTTATGTTTCAGTGTTTTGCTGTGCTTTTTTTTAAGTACCGTTTAGAACTTCTGTTATAAAGAAAAAAAAAAAAAATCAAGTGTGCAATTTTAGTAAAATTTATGAACGTGAAGATAATTCGTGGAAATTTGTTTCAATTTTTGTAGCCGTATTCACAAAAATATTTCATTCTTAATTTTTGTAGAGATTTCCTATAGTTCAGACACAAACCTTACAAACATAAGCAGAGAATGAAAAAATGTTTATGAATAACAATAGCTGCGTTCGATTCGCCAGTGCTCAACTCAACTACGAAAAAAACGGCTACTCACTTAGCTGTTACTTACTGCATAGTTGGCAACACTTTTGTTTTTACAGATCACATAAAGTCTGCCAATAAATTAATTTTGTTTTTGTACTCACATTACATTTTGACAGAATCTATTACTTTTATCTTATTCCGTACACAAACCAACTAAAAAATAAGAAACTGGCAACGCAACTTTACTCAACTCAACTGATAATTGACCTACTCTATACTCAACTAGCTGTAGACTTTGTTGTTGTTTTCCCATACAAATTTTGAAATAAGCGACATGAATTGAGTATAGGCTGGCGAATCGAACGCAGCTAATGTTAGCAAGGTTGCATAGAGGCTGCGTAAAGCCTTAAACAGTGCGTAACTAAACAATCGTTGAAAGGTTGTTTAAGGAAATCTATTGAATAAGGCTGCTTATCTTCTACTCTTGCCCAAGTTCTTTCTTCGCTTTTTTGTTAATTTTTGCAAATAGTAAATTGCACAAACAAACAACTGTTTTTGATATTTCTCACCACAAAATTGTACAAGTTGCCTTTGAACGTACCTTTTTGTAAGAACATTAGCATATTTTTAGGGATTTCTCAAATTAAGTTTTGATAAACACAGAAACTAATCCCTTCACGAAAAAGCACACCAACGATAAGCAAGACACGATAAGCAATAGATTTTTGAATGCAAGAAAGTATTGCTGATCGTTTCTTTTTTGTCGTTCGTGCCTCGTTTTGTGATAGTGAATGATGGGGTAAGTTGAGTTTAGTTGAGTTTCATCCTTCAAAATTGTACTGGAGAACTCAAGAGTTTATGTTGCGTTCAGTGGCAAAACTCAACTTTGTACTGGAAACTCAAACTAAACTCTCTGTGTAGACATGGTCTTACGCTTCAATAATTTAATAAAATACCATCATAAACCAAATATCATCAAAATTGCTCTTTCTGTGTCATGTGTTTGCAAAAAAACGGAGATACTATCTTATGAAGTGGCACTAGAGAATTGGAAAACCTAAATATCCACCAATCCACATAGTAGTCCTTCATATGCATACTTCCTTTCAAAAAAGCGAAAAATTTCCAACTCTATTATTACGAGTATATTTTTACTTTTGCTATTAACATATATTGAAAGAGCAACCATAGCACCCAGTACAACCTTTGTGAATTAATTGCAATGATAATGTCAATATTCAAATTCTCGGACGACCACGATAGTGTCGGGTAGCAAAGGACAACTTTAGTATGGTGACAACAAGTGCCGCGAAAACACTTCGAGCGCAAGGCTCAAACTTCTCTGCACATTCGTTCATTATATGGTCAACATTTTGTATTGACCATAAACGTATTTGTATATAACAATATATACACGTACATATATATATATATATAAATATAAGTATATATGTACACAGGTAGTTATTTTACGTCAAAAAGAATTTGAATAAAAAATACGTCATTTGTTGTGTCTAACTATTAAAGATTTATTTGGATACATACATATATAACATGCGTGTGTTTTGGTGTGATTAAGCTATGGAGCTATATACAATATGTAAATGTTATGTACTTGTATCTTAACCTTGAAAATAATAATTACAACATAATTTATTGAAATTGTTATGGCCGAGTTTGTTGGAAAAAAATGACACACGTCCTTAACAAAAATTATATAGAGTTTATTGTTTACTGCTCGAACAACAGAATCTGAGAAGCACTTTGGAAGCGATTCAAAACTCTTTCAGAAGATAATCTATAGAATGGCGGAAAATGTAAGAGTTGTGGTTCGCTGTCGGCCGATGAACAAGAAGGAGAACGTCATGAGAAGTCGCGTAAGATTAAATTTGTGAGATAGTGAAAATCTGTAAAATATTTATGGATTATATTTTAAAAGAATATCATAAAAATCGAGGATTGTGCTGTTACTGTGCAAAATCCATCGGATGTGGCGGCCCCTGCTAAAACCTTTACATATGACAATGCTTACGATGTCATGGCGCCAACCGAGGCGTTATATAACGATATTTGCTACGCATTAGTGGAAAATGTTCTGGAAGGGTATAATGGCACAATTTTTGCATATGGACAAACTGGATGCGGAAAATCCCATACGATGCAGGTATTAATTATTCCAATACTACACTTCATAAAGTGAACTTGCAACCTTTCCTTATAAAGAGTTTTCCATTAAGGACTTGACAACTTTTTTTTTAAATTAAACGCAAACCATTTGAGGTATTTCAAAAACTTTATCATCGGCTTGAAGTACAATCAAAACATTTATGAATGAAATTCGACTTCGTTCATATGGCCACCGCGGGCAGGTATGCAGCGGTCGATTCGTTGGACGCAATTTTCGATGACTCGACCACACATATCGGCCGAAACGGCCGCTATTTCAAGTTCAATGTTGGCTCTGAGAGCGCACTCTTCCAACGTCGTTGGCTTGTTGGACCATTGCTACACCAATGACTTGATGTAGCCCCAAAGGAAATAGTCTAGAGGCGTTAAATCGCACGAACGAAGCGGCCAATCGACTGGCTCATTTCTTAAGATAACACGCTTATCAAACTTACTCTTCAATAAATCGATTGTAAAGTGTGCTGTGTGGCTTGTGGCACCGCACAGTGGGACGAGGTGGGCATTTAGAATATGGACCGAAAAAAATGCAATAATTACATAAACTTTGAATGCCATTTGAAAGTAAATATTTCAAACCATTCATATATAAAAAAATTATTGAAATCTTTCGTAGTATTGCCACAGGGTAATGTGAAATTCGAGGTTGTACATCGATAGTTTTTTTACTTTTTCAGAAATACTATTTTAGAAATACTGCAGCACTGTCAGTTTTTCACAAATTTTATCATAAGTTATACATATTTCTTTCTTAAACCTTGAGTTTCATTATTTTGTACAAAGACAGTAATTAAATGTATGATTCTTTGAACAATTTTTTTTTTTTTTGTTGTTATCCTCCCGTCTAAGAATTTATCATTTATTTGTGAATAGAATTGTGCATTGAGACTACAGGTCTCTTTTAGTACATCAATTTTGCAATTATAATATTATTAAATAAAGAAAAAGGTTAAATAATTTAATAGTTTTAGATTGAATAACTTAATAAATAAGGCTTAAAATAAAATTTTAAAGAAATTAAAAATCAAAATTGTTTTCTGCTAAAATGAAATTGTATATAAAGCAAAACATTTAAGATATAAACTAGCAATTAAACATTTAAGATATAAACTAAAAGTGAAGAAGAAACAAATAAGAAAAAGAAATAAAATTATTTAAGTTAATTACATACTGCCCTGTTGAAGTACACCTTATTGGTTAATGATGATAATATACATTGGTAACATATTCCACAATTTTACAACGTTAACAAAAAACATTCTGGAAGTTGTAAGAGATTTAAATTTGGGTACTATAAGATTGAGTGTTCGACTAGACAGAGCAAAGCGAAGATTTCTAAATAGATATTCGGGACAACGCGTGTAAATAAGTTTGTGCAAGAAGAGGAGATTGCGAATATTAAGATGATTTTTGAGATCACAGCCTAGAATTCTTCGAGAAAACTCGGATATTCGATCAAATTTTTTCCTATTAAAGACTTATCTTGAACAGTTATTTATTACTAATTGCAGCTTTTTCTGCGAAACAGTATCAAGTTTCCCGTAAACAAGTTCATCATTCGTGATATGGGGAGTTATAAGAGAGCGAACGAGCTTTAATTTCGTTTCCTGTGGAATGAAGTCACTTGTATGCCATAGTTTTCGAAGTACGGGATACATTTTGGAGGCAGTGAAGTTTACTTGATCTGCACAACTAAGGTTATTGTTTATTTTATATCCAAGGCCTTTGGCACAATCGACAAACGAGACATCTACACCTGACATAACTATAGGTGAAAGGATATTAATACTATAGAGCTGGCGTGAAATTGCAAGGGCCTGAGTCTTGGATGCGTTCAGGTTTAAAAAATCGCTACTGGCCATTCTTCTATCGATTTCAGATCCTCGTTTATTCTGAAGATCAGGTCTTCCGACAACCCTATTGGTCTAGAAATGTATATTTGTGCATCATCGGTGTACAGGTGAATCGAGCTATTCTGACAACAGCTCGTATTTTTGACAGTATTTTGTATGTCATTGACAAAAATTCTAAAAAGAATTGGCCCCAAAATTGATCCCTCGGTGCACCTGAGAATGTTCTTTTTAATTTTGAAGAATTATTTTGATTTTTAATCATTAATTGTAAAGCATTGTTACTGAACCCGAAATAATATTTTTGTTTTTGAAGAAGAATGACATGATTAACTGTATCGAAAGCCTTAGAAAAATCAATGAGTGCTAGGATAATGAGGTCATCCTTATCGTATGCAGGTCGAAAATCTTCCATTATCTTTAGAACTGCGGTAGTGCGGCTATGCCCCTTTTTATAGCCAGACTGGATTTCGGGCAGCATATTATAAGTGTTTAGTTGGTTAAAAATTTGGATTGAAAGAGTTTTTCAAAAGATTTTGAAAAGACAGGGAGAATACTTATCGAACAGAAATCTTCAAGGTTTTGGATTGGTTTTTTTACCAATAGGGACTACATTTGCTATCTTCCATTCAGCCGAAAAAGTTGATGACGTTATAGCATAGTTGAATATGTGTGTCAATATCGGAACTATGAACGGAAGTATAAGTTTAACGAATTTTATGTTAAAGTCATCATTTCCAACCGCATTTTATTTAATCGACATAATGGACTTCACAGCATCTTCCTCGGTTATAGTTTGAAAGTTGAATTGTTCGTAAAGCGGATACAAAAGTCGGCGATTAATTTCAAAGGAAGAGCTGTCAACAAATTTGTTTGACTGCAGGAAGAAGTCATTTAGAATGTCTAGATCTATATTACACTCCGGATTTTCCTTTTTCACACCGATTGTCATTAGATTATTCCACAACACCCTTTCAGGTAGGTTAACATTGAGTTTGTCACAGTAATACAATTTCTTGGATTGACGCAATGTACGAGTGAATTCCTTGATGCACGAAAAAGTTTCCAGTTAAGTTCTATCGGATTGCGCTTCCTTTTGCTATAATTTTTATTTCTGGCTTTAATTGCTTCAATTTATCAAAATAAAAAAAAAAGATAAAAAATACCTCCGCAAATTTTTTTTGTATTTTTTAGTGAATACTATGAAATTGTAAACAATATAAAAAAATCAGCTTTGAGTTGCCCTTTTGGAGTAATTGAGCTTTTCCTGTGGCACCTGAAGCAAGTATTTAAACAATGAAGTTTTTTTGCACTCAAATTACAATGAACTTGTTTGATTAATTGAAATAAAGTCTTTACTATTAAATTTTTAAGGGATAATACTTTACAAAAAATTAAACTATTTTTTTTTAATAATTGCACAAGCATAAAAAATATATTGAATTTGGGTCAAAAACGGCACATTTTGGTAATTTAAAAAAAAAATATTTTTAAATAGAGAAAAAATACATCTTTTAGTTTTTTTATATTTAATAACCAGAAGTGTAAACTCTCGAAAAAATACAAATGCAGCTGTCTTAAAAGTTCCCTTTTTACATAAAAGACTTTTTCCTTTGACCACTTCAAAACTGAAATCCAAAAAATTGTACTTTCATGTATGTTATTCAACTAATTTTATTTATGTTGTATAAAAGTTATATTATAAACTTACAGCCTTATTCACAAACACATTTTAGAGGCAGCGTAACTTTAAACGGACTTTAAACAAGAAAACGTTATTCATAAACATTTTTCGCAGTTGCTTAAGAGCTGCGTAACTTAAACGCCGAAATTGGCGTTTAAAGGATGCGGAAATACAACCATGATTTTTGTTTGTCTTTTCGTTTAATATCAAAGACATGCTCCATATGCGCCCTTTGCAGCATTTTTTATGCAGCGGCCATTGCAAATTCATAGAAATTCTTGATTTTTGTAGAGATTTTCTATAGTTCAGATACAAACCTTACAAACATGAGCTACAAATGAAAAAATGTTTATGAATAACAACTTAAGCCTAGTATGATGTAGAAACGAAAATTTCTTGGCATATAATTCTATATATTTGCATATAATTCTTGGAAGTTGCGATAATTGTGCATTTTTTTTTAAGTTGCGTTTACTGAGTCAACAATATAAATTTTTGAGTATTGCGATAATCGAGTCTTGCGTAAAGCGAGGTCGTACTGTTTTCTTATTGAAATATCAAAATTCTGGTGCCAATTAAATGCCCGGACATATAAACGACAGCGAAATTTTGACATTTCAACTCTCCAGATGGTTGTTGTACTTGCTAGCATTGAACAAATTTTTCACCTCTACAGCGTAGTAAGTAGCGAAAAAAAAATTCCGCTGCCTTTTCGCTGTCAAAAACTCAATGCATTCCTTATAGAAAGTTTCTTTCCGCTTCTACAGCATACTGGGCTTTAAGCAAGGTTGCGAACAGGCTGCGTAAAGCCTTAAACAGTGCGTAACTAAACAAACGTTAAAGGGTTCTTTAAGGAAATCTATTGTATAAGGCTGATAGTGTTTAATGTGTTATTTATATTATCTACATATATAGAAAAAATTTCCGTTTTTATTTATTAAAATTTCTACCCAGACTAATTTCTAGCCAACCTTGAACATGGATTACTCTACTAAGCTTTCAGTAAGACTTGGCTAAAACCCAACACTTTAAATTCTGAAATTCTTTGGAACAAATTTAACGTTTATCGTACAGATAGACCCTCCATTCCTGGCAATTCCCCTAACGGTGGAGGTGTGTTGATTACGGTCAAATCAACACATTACTCTCAAGAAATAGACATCCGAGAAGCTGCAGACATAGAATTTTGTTGTGTTCACGTAAAGTTCGGTTCCTTGAGTATCTACATTACATGCTCATATATCCCACCATTTTCTAACTTAGAAGTTTATAGCAAACATTTGCTCTCTATTAGTAAAGTTTGTTTACAGCTTCATCCAAATGATCATATATTAATAACTGGTGACTTTAACCTGCCCAACGTTTCTTGGAACTGTTGTTCCGAAAAGTCTACAATATTTTTACCTTCCTCTAAAAGCTCATCTGACAATGGCTTTTAAATGATCTCTCAAGCTTAGGTCTTTTCCAACTAAACTGTCACTTGAACAAGAATAACCGTTTGCTCGATCTGGTATTTTTTGATGATAGCAATATTGCTTCAGTGTCAAGATCCGATCCCTTCTGAAATCTATTTAAATTTTCCTAAACCATTTGTGCAGAACCATACTTTTCAACCGCTCACCGAATTCAACTTTAAGAAAACTAATTATGCTACTTTGAAAAATAGTTTGTCCAATATAAATTGGTCACCTATACTGAATCTAAATACAAAATGCTTATCATCACAGAATCTGTATGCCGCGGTCTATGCGTTTAACTCAACTCTCATGGATTGCTTTCTTAGATCTATTCTTCAACGAAAAGCCTCTATAATTTCTGGCCCCGTGTGGTATACCAATGAATTACGAAAATTGAGAAACTTGAAAACTAAATATTATAAAAAATATCAAAAAACACATAACATATGTGATATTGCACGTTATACTTCGACTAAAGCACGTTATACTTACCAACAGTTGTGCAAGCAATCCTATAACATCTACCTCACAAAAGCAAAATTAAACATTAAGTCTGATGCAAAATGATTCTTGAGCTTTGTTAACACAAAACGCAAAATTGATTCCTATCCTTCTGTTATGAAATACAATAATGTGGAATCCGATAATGACAATAGTATCTGCAACCTTTTTGCTGATTTTTCAAGTCGACTTATTCATCATCTTCTTTCAATAATGGCAGCTATCCCCATTATGTCCAATCTGGGGATATTTGTCTCCCAATAGTTGATACCAGTACAGTTCTAGCCTTCTTAAGAGATCTTAAATCATCTTATAAGAGCGGTCCCGACACCATACCCTCATGCATATTGAAATACTGTTGCGAAGAATTAGTAACCCCTATCACTTTACTTTTTACTTCTTCTTTAAAGTCTTGTTATTTTCCAGTTGCCTGGAAATCTTCATTTATTATTCCGTTGCATAAATCTGGTAACAGGTTTTTAATTGATAATTATCGTGGAATTGCTAAATTAAGTATTTTGCCCAAACTTTTTGAGGCAATTGTTACATCAAAATTATCACATAGTGTAAAGTCTTTGATATCTCCATGCCAACATGGATTTCTATCTGGAAAATCGACTGTCACTAACCTACTTGAAGTTAAATCTAAGACTATAAAGAACTTTGGAAAAGATCTTCA
>OX030948.1:72808301-72824961 GCA_943735915.1 Pherbina coryleti
TACCTTGGAAATTTAAATATACTTACTAGGCAAAGGGGTGACTGAAGGTATATCTTATATTACTGAAAAAATTATATACATTTTTTGTTATATTTAAATACAGTATTTATCTTAAATAAATACATTAAAAGGTACATTTACAAATAACAAAGCGTATTTATGAATTTTTCTGTATCTGAGACGCAACAGAATTTATGCAACACCTGTAAACGACCGGATTCTACACTCTTAGTAATAACGTGAATGACAGAAGTCAGGTGTTCTCTAAGGAATTGCATATATTTTTTTTTAATGTTATGTATTTCAAGTTTAAATTCCCGCTTTAATTTTTTTAATTCCCACTTTTCAGGCCACTGTGCATCAGCACATGCAGCAGCGACATCAATAACAAGAAAAACTAGTAAGAAATGATCTTCGACTGGGCCGAAGTTAAAATACCCCCACGGCCGAACCAAAGTATATTCAAAGTCTTAAGCAATCAATAAAATGTTTATCCGTAAAAACATTTTCGTTATATTTTTAACAGAAAATATTCGCTTTTGTTTTTTGATAAAATGGCTTTGTATGGGAGGTGGGCGTGGTTTTCACCCAATTTGGTTGAATTCGATACACATAGTACACATTATATATCAAAGTTCATATGCAAAATTTCAAGTCCATACATTCATTTTTGTGGATTTTAGAGAAATTTTACAATTTTGATAAAGTCACTTTGTATGGGAGGTAGGCGTGGTTTTCATCCGATTTGGTTGAATTTCATACTTAGAGTGTATTTTGAACATCAAAACTCATATGCAAAATTGGAATTCCATATATTCATTTTTGTTGAATTCTAAGAGATTATACCGTTTTGATAAAGTCACTTTGTATGGGAGGTAGGCGTGGTTTTCATCCGATTTGGCTCATTTACGAACTTGACCTTCATTTTTTAGATAAAAGCTTAAATATTGAATTTCGTGATGATAGCTTTAAAATTACGGCTGTAATCGTGATCACAGACAGACAGACAGACGGACAGACGGACAGACAGACGGACATGGCTAAATCAACTCGGGTGGTGATGCTGATCAAGAATATATATACTTTTCTATACCTACCACGCCTCCTTATGGGCGTTACAAACGGAGTGACAAATTTAATATACCCCCATTTACGTTTTTTAAACGTGGGGGTATAAATATGGACATTATTGTTGTTGTTTCCTTTTGCCGAAACTTGTCATGTTTAATGCTGCTGTAAGTATTTTGTTGGTTTTTTTTCGATGGTTTCAATTTGTTGTAGTTGTTTTTGGTTTTCATCTTTGCTTGCTTCGAAATTGTTATTGTTGCCGTGTTTTTTTTTTTTTTGGTATTTTCTCATTCTCATAAACACGTTTTGTTTTTTTTTTTTTTTGTTTTATATCTAATATATAAAAATTAAAATTTGTTTGTATATTTGGTCGTCCTTTATGCGCAGCAAGACCGATCATTCGATTGCAATAAAATTTTGTCAGCTTATTGTTTGCAATTCCGCGCAAAGTATAGGCTATGTTTGATTTCGATTGGATAAGGGGGCGTGGCACCTCCTATGCAACCCAAATTTGCGATATCGAATAACTTTTGAATTATAGGTAGCATAGCCTCGACATTTGGTTATCGGCCTCAATTTACACGAGTTGTTCCACTTTGAGATAGAGATAGACAGAGATAGAGATAGAGATAGAGATAGAGATAGAATAGAGATAGAGATAGAGATAGAGATAGAGATAGAGATAGAGATAGAGATAGAGATAGAGATAGAGATAGAGATAGAGATAGAGATAGAATAGAGATAGAGATAGAGATAGAGATAGAGACAGAGATAGAGATAGAGATAGAGATAGAGATAGAATAGAGATAGAGATAGAGATAGAGATAGAGATAGAGATAGAGATAGAGATAGAGATAGAGATAGAGATAGAGATAGAGATAGAGATAGAGATAGAGATCGAGATAGAGATAGAGATAGAGATAGAGATAGAGATAGAGATAGAGATAGAATAGAGATAGAGATAGAGATAGAGATAGAGACAGAGATAGAGATAGAGATAGAGATAGAGATAGAGATAGAGATAGAGATAGAGATAGAGATAGAGATAGAGATAGAGATAGAGATAGAGATCGAGATAGAGATAGAGATAGAGATAGAGATAGAGATAGAGATAGAGATAGAGATAGAGATAGAGATAGAGATAGAGATAGAGATAGAGATAGAGATAGAGATCGAGATAGAGATAGAGATAGAGATAGAGATAGAGATAGAGATAGAGATAGAGATAGAGATAGAGATAGAGATAGAGATAGAGATAGAGATAGGGACAGATACAGAGATAGAGATAGAGATAGAGATAGAGATAGGGATAGAGATAGAGATAGAGATAGAGATAGAGATAGAGATAGAGATACAGATAGAGATAGAGATAGAGATAGAGATAGAGATTGTGATTGAGATTGAGATTGAGATTGAGATTGAGATTGAGATTGAGATTGAGATTGAGATAGAGATAGAGATAGAGATAGAGATAGAGATTGAGATTGAGATTGAGATAGAAATGGAGATAGAGATTGAGATTGAGACAGAGATAGAGATAGAAATAGAGATAGAGATAGAGATAGAGATAGAGATAGAGATAGAGATAGAGATAGAGATAGAGATAGAGATAGAGATAGAGATAGGGATAGAGATAGAGATAGAGATAGAGATAGAGATAGAGATAGAGATAGAGATAGAGATAGAGATAGAGATAGAGATAGAGATAGAGATAGAGATAGAGATAGAGATAGAGATAGAGATAGAGATAGAGATAGAGATAGAGATAGAGATAGAGATAGAGATAGAGATAGAGATAGAGATAGAAATGGAGATAGAGATTGAGATTGAGATTGAGATTGAGATAGAGATAGAGATAGAGATTGAGATAGAGATAGAGATAGAGATAGAGATGGAGATAGAGATAGAGATAGAGATAGAGATAGAGATAGAGATAGAGATAGAGATAGAGATAGAGATAGAGATAGAGATAGAGATAGAGATAGAGATAGAGATAGAGATAGAGATAGAGATAGCGATAGAGATAGAGATAGAGATAGAGATAGAGATAGAGATAGAGATAGAGATAGAGATAGAGATAGAGATAGAGATAGAGATAGAGATAGAGATAGAGATAGAGATAGAGATAGAGATAGAGATAGAAATAGAGATAGAGATAGAGATAGAGATAGAGATAGAGATAGAGATAGAGATAGAGATAGAGATAGAGATAGAGATAGAGATAGAGATAGAGATAGAGATAGAGATAGAGATAGAGATAGAGATAGAGATAGAGATAGAGATAGAGATAGAGATAGAGATAGAGATAGAGATAGAGATAGAGATTGTGATTGAGATTGAGATTGAGATTGAGATTGAGATTGAAATAGAGATAGAGATAGAGATAGAGATAGAGATAGAGATAGAGATAGAGATAGAGATAGAGATAGAGATAGAGATAGAGATAGAGATAGAGATAGAGATAGAGATAGAGATAGATATAGAGATAGAGATAGAGATAGAGATAGAGATTGTGATTGAGATTGAGATTGAGATTGAGATTGAGATTGAGATAGAGATAGAGATAGAGATAGAGATAGAGATAGAGATAGAGATAGAGATAGAGATAGAGATAGAGATAGAGATAGAGATAGAGATAGAGATAGAGATAGAGATAGAGATAGAGATAGAGATAGAGATAGAGATAGAGATTGAGATTGAGATTGTGATTGAGATTGAGATTGAGATTGAGATTGAGATTGAGATTGAGATAGAAATGGAGATAGAGATAGAGATTGAGATTGAGATTGAGATAGAGATAGAAATGAAGATAGAGATTGAGATTGAGATTGAGTTTGAGATTGAGATAGAAATAGATTTAGAGATAGAGATAGAGATAGAGATAGAGATAGAGATAGAGATAGAGATAGAGATAGAGATAGAGATAGAGATAGAGATAGAGATAGAGATAGAGATAGAGATAGAAATAGAAATAGAAATAGAAATAGAGATAGAGATAGAGATAGAGATAGAGATAGAGATAGAGATAGAGATAGAGATAGAGATAGAGATAGAGATAGAGATAGAGATAGAGATAGAGATAGAGATAGAGATAGAGATAGAGATAGAGATAGAGATAGAGATAGAGATAGAGATAGAGATAGAGATAGAGATAGAGATAGAGATAGAGATAGAGATAGAGATAGAGATAGAGATAGAGATAGAGATAGAGATAGAGATAGAGATAGAGATAAAGATAGAGATAGAGATAGAGATAGAGATAGAGATAGAGATAGTGATAGAGATAGAGATAGAGATTGTGATTGAGATTGAGATTGAGATTGAGATTGAGATTGAGATTGAGATTGAGATAGAGATAGAGATAGAGATAGAGATATAGATAGAGATAGAGATACAGATAGAGATTGAGATTGAGATTGAGATTGAGATTGAGATAGAAATGGAGATAGAGATAGAGATTGAGATTGAGATTGAGATAGAAATGGAGATAGAGATTGAGATTGAGACAGAGATAGAGATAGAGATAGAGATAGAGATAGAGATAGAGATAGAGATAGAGATAGAGATAGAGATAGAGATAGAGATAGAGATAGAGATAGAGATAGAGATAGAGACGGAGATAGAGATAGAGATAGAGATAGAGATAGAGATAGAGATAGAGATAGAGATAGAGATAGAGATAGAGATAGAGATAGAGATAGAGATAGAGACAGAGATAGAGACAGAGATAGAGATAGAGATAGAGATAGAGATAGGGATAGAGATAGAGATAGAGATAGAGATAGAGATAGAGATAGAGATAGAGATAGAGATAGAGATAGAGATAGAGATAGCGATAGAGATAGAGATAGAGATAGAGATAGCGATAGAGATAGAGATAGAGATAGAGATAGAGATAGAGATAGAGATAGAGATAGAGATAGAGATAGAGATAGAGATAGAGATAGAGATAGAGATAGAGATAGAGATAGAGATAGAGATAGAGATAGAGATAGAGATAGAGATAGAGATAGAGATAGAGAAAGAGATAGAGATAGAGATAGAGATAGAGATAGAGATAGAGATAGAGATAGAGATAGAGATAGAGATAGAGATAGAGATAGAGATAGAGATAGAGATAGAGATAGAGATAGAGATAGAAATGGAGATAGAGATTGAGATTGAGATTGAGATTGAGATAGAGATAGAGATAGAGATTGAGATAGAGATAGAGATAGAGATAGAGATAGAGATAGAGATAGAGATAGAGATAGAGATAGAGATAGAGATAGAGATAGAGATAGAGATAGAGATAGAGATAGAGATAGAGATAGAGATAGAGATAGAGATAGAGATAGAGATAGAGATAGAGAAAGAGATAGAGATAGAGATAGAGATGGAGATAGAGATAGAGATAGAGATTGAGATTGTTATTGAGATTGAGATAGAGATAGAGATTGTGATTGAGATTGAGATAGAGATAGAGATAGAGATAGAGATAGAGATAGAGATAGAGATAGAGATAGAGATAGAGATAGAGATAGAGATAGAGATAGAGATAGAGATAGAGATAGAGATAGAGATAGAGATAGAGATAGAGATAGAGATAGAGATAGAGATAGAGATAGAGATAGAGATAGAGATAGAGATTGAGATTGTGATTGAGATTGAGATAGAGATAGAGATAGAGATAGAGATAGAGATAGAGATAGAGATAGAGATAGAGATAGAGATAGAGATAGAGATAGAGATAGAGATAGAGATAGAGATAGAGATAGAGATAGAGATAGAGATAGAGATAGAGATAGAGATAGAGATAGCGACAGAGATAGAGATAGAGATAGAGATAGAGATAGAGATAGAGATAGAGATAGAGATAGAGATAGAGATAGAGATAGAGATAGAGATAGAGATAGAGATAGAGATAGAGATAGAGATAGAGATAGAGATAGAGATAGAGATAGAGATAGCGATAGAGATAGAGATAGAGATAGAGATAGAGATAGAGATAGAGATAGAGATAGAGATAGAGATAGAGATAGAGATAGAGATAGAGATAGAGATAGAGATAGAGATTGTGATTGAGATTGAGATTGAGATTGAGATTGAGATTGAGATTGAGATTGAGATTGAGATTGAGATTGAAATAGAGATAGAGATAGAGATAGAGATAGAGATAGAGATAGAGATAGAGATAGAGATAGAGATAGAGATAGAGATAGAGATAGAGATAGAGATAGAGATAGAGATAGAGATAGAGATAGAGATAGAGATAGAGATAGAGATAGAGATAGAGATAGAGATAGAGATAGAGATAGAGATAGAGATAGAGATAGAGATAGAGATTGTGATTGAGATTGAGATTGAGATTGAGATTGAGATTGAGATTGAGATTGAGATTGAGATTGAGATAGAGATAGAAATGAAGATAGAGATTGAGATAGAGATAGAGATAGAGATAGAGATAGAGATAGAGATAGAGATAGAGATAGAGATAGAGATAGAGATAGAGATAGAGATAGAGATAGAGATAGAGATAGAGATAGAGATAGAGATAGAGATAGAGATAGAGATAGAGATAGAGATAGAGATAGAGATAGAGATAGAGATAGAGATTGTGATTGAGATTGAGATTGAGATTGAGATTGAGATTGAGATTGAGATAGAGATAGAGATAGAGATAGAGATAGAGATAGAGATAGAGATAGAGATAGAGATAGAGATTGAGATTGAGATTGAGATTGAGATTGATTGATATAGAGATAGAGATAGAGATAGAGATAGAGATAGAGATAGAGATAGAGATAGAGATAGAGATAGAGACAGAGATAGAGATAGAGATAGAGATAGAGATAGAGATAGAGATAGAGATAGAGATAGAGATAGAGATAGAGATAGAGATAGAGATAGAGATAGAGATAGAGATAGAGATAGAGATAGAGATAGAGATAGAGATAGAGATAGAGATAGAGATAGAGATAGAGATAGAGATAGAGATAGAGATAGAGATAGAGATAGAGATAGAGATAGAGATAGAGATAGAGATAGAGATAGAGATAGAGATAGAGATAGAGATAGAGATAGAGATAGAGATAGAGATAGAGATTGTGATTGAGATTGAGATTGAGATTGAGATTGAGATTGAGATTGAGATTGAGATTGAGATTGAAATAGAGATAGAGATAGAGATAGAGATAGAGATAGAGATAGAGATAGAGATAGAGATAGAGATAGAGATAGAGATAGAGATAGAGATAGAGATAGAGATAGAGATAGAGATAGAGATAGAGATAGAGATAGAGATAGAGATAGAGATAGAGATAGAGATAGAGATAGAGATAGAGATAGAGATAGAGATAGAGATAGAGATAGAGATAGAGATAGAGATAGAGATAGAGATAGAGATAGAGATAGAGATAGAGATAGAAATGAAGATAGAGATTGAGATAGAGATAGAGATAGAGATAGAGATAGAGATAGAGATAGAGATAGAGATAGAGATAGAGATAGAGATAGAGATAGCGATAGAGATAGAGATAGAGATAGAGATAGAGATAGAGATAGAGATAGAGATAGAGATAGAGATAGAGATAGAGATAGAGATAGAGATAGAGATAGAGATAGAGATAGAGATAGAGATAGAGATAGAGATAGAGATAGAGATAGAGATAGAGATAGAGATAGAGATAGAGATAGAGATAGAGATTGTGATTGAGATTGAGATTGAGATTGAGATTGAGATTGAGATTGAGATTGAAATAGAGATAGAGATAGAGATAGAGATAGAGATAGAGATAGAGATAGAGATAGAGATAGAGATTGTGATTGAGATTGAGATTGAGATTGAGATTGAGATTGAGATTGAGATAGAGATAGAGATAGAGATAGAGATAGAGATAGAGATAGAGATAGAGATAGAGACAGAGATAGAGATAGAGATAGAGATAGAGATAGACATAGAGATAGAGATAGAGATAGAGATAGAGATAGAGATAGAGATAGAGATAGAGATAGAGATAGAGATAGAGATAGAGATAGAGATAGAGATAGAGATAGAGATAGAGATAGAGATAGAGATAGAGATAGAGATAGAGATAGAGATAGAGATAGAGATAGAGATAGAGATAGAGATAGAGATAGAGATAGAGATAGAGATAGAGATAGAGATAGAGATAGAGATAGAGATAGAGATAGAGATAGAGATAGAGATAGAGATAGAGATAGAGATAGAGATAGAGATAGAGATAGAGATAGAGATAGAGATAGAGATAGAGATAGAGATAGAGATAGATATAGAGATAGAGATAGAGATAGAGATAGAGATAGAGATAGAGATAGAGATAGAGATAGAGATAGAGATAGAGAAAGAGATAGAGATAGAGATAGAGATAGAGATAGAGATAGAGATAGAGATAGAGATAGAGATAGAGATAGAGATTGTGATTGAGATTGAGATTGAGATTAAGATTGAGATTGAGATTGAGATTGAGATTGAGATTGAGATTGAGATTTAGATTGAGATAGAAATGGAGATAGAGATAGAGATAGAGATTGAGATTGAGATTGAGATAGAGATAGAAATGGAGATAGAGATTGAGATTGAGATTGAGATTGAGATTGAGATTGAGATTGAGATAGAGATAGAGATTGAGATAGAGATAGAGATAGAGATAGAGATAGAGATAGAGATAGAGATAGAGATAGAGATAGAGATAGAGATAGAGATAGAGATAGAGATAGAGATAGAGATAGAGATAGAGATAGAGATAGAGATAGAGATAGAGATAGAGATAGAGATAGAGATAGAGATAGAGATAGAGATAGAGATAGAGATAGAGATAGAGATAGAGATAGAGATAGAGATAGAGATAGAGATAGAGATAGAGATAGAGATAGAGATAGAGATAGAGATAGAGTTAGAGATTGAGATTGTGATTGAGATTGAGATAGAGATAGAGATAGAGATAGAGATAGAGATAGAGATAGAGATAGAGATAGAGATAGAGATAGAGATAGAGATAGAGATAGAGATAGAGATAGAGATAGAGATAGAGATAGAGATAGAGATAGAGATAGAGATAGAGATAGAGATAGAGATAGAGATAGAGATAGAGATAGAGATAGAGATAGAGATAGAGATAGAGATAGAGATAGAGATAGAGATAGAGATAGAGATAGAGATAGAGATAGAGATAGAGATAGAGATAGAGATAGAGATAGAGATAGAGATAGAGATAGAGATAGAGATAGAGATAGAGATAGAGATAGAGATAGAGATAGAGATAGAGATAGAGATAGAGATAGAGATAGAGATAGAGATAGAGATAGAGATAGAGATAGAGATAGAGATAGAGATAGAGATAGAGATAGAGATAGAGATAGAGATAGAGATAGAGATAGAGATAGAGATAGAGATAGAGATAGAGATAGAGATAGAGATAGAGATAGAGATAGAGATAGAGATAGAGATAGAGATAGAGATAGAGATAGAGATAGAGATAGAGATAGAGATAGAGATAGAGATAGAGATAGAGATAGTGATTGAGATTGAGATTGAGATTGAGATTGAGATTGAGATTGAGATTGAGATTGAGATTGAAATAGAGATAGAGATAGAGATAGAGATAGAGATAGAGATAGAGATAGAGATAGAGATAGAGATAGAGATAGAGATAGAGATAGAGATAGAGATAGAGATAGAGATAGAGATAGAGATAGAGATAGAGATAGAGATAGAGATAGAGATAGAGATAGAGATTGTGATTGAGATTGAGATTGAGATTGAGATTGAGATTGAGATTGAGATTGAGATTGAGATAGAGATAGAGATAGAGATAGAGATAGAGATAGAGATAGAGATAGAGATAGAGATAGAGATAGAGATAGAGATAGAGATAGAGATAGAAATAGAGATAGAGATAGAGATAGAGATAGAGATAGAGATAGAGATAGAGATAGAGATAGAGATAGAGATAGAGATAGAGATAGAGATAGAGATAGAGATAGAGATAGAGATAGAGATAGAGATAGAGATAGAGATAGAGATAGAGATAGAGATAGAGATAGAGATAGAGATAGAGATAGAGATAGAGATAGAGATAGAGATAGAGATAGAGATAGAGATAGAGATAGAGATAGAGATAGAGATAGAGATAGAGATAGAGATAGAGATAGAGATAGAGATAGAGATAGAGATAGAGATAGAGATAGAGATAGAAATTGAGATTGTGATTGAGATTGAGATTGAGATTGAGATTGAGATTGAGATTGAGATTGAGATTGAGATTGATGTTGAGATAGAGATAGAAATGGAGATAGAGATAGCGATTGAGACTGAGATTGAGATTGAGATTGAGATCGAGAGTGAGATTGAGATTCAGATAGAGATAGAAATCATTTCTGCCGCGACAGCAACGCGTCGGGTACCAGCTAGTATGTTATACATTAGAGTTGGGCAAATGGCGCACGTTACGCACAGGCGCACAATGTGCGCCAACTGTGCGACATAGGCGCACAATATGCGACTGAGCGTGCTGACTGCGTGCTAAGTGTGCTAGATGAGGGGGTTGCCATGACTCGGGTGAAAGAGAGAAAAATTGAGCGAATAAGAGAGTACCACTAAGCGCATTATGATTTTCGCAAAGCAGAGTCTCATACAAGCCTTGCCACTTTTTTTTCGGAATACAAATTTAATATATTTTTAATTCAAGTATTTTATTAATATTACTTGGTAGTTTGGTTGGTTTATTGCAATTATAATTATGAAGTTAAGGAAGGCTTAAGAAAATTCAGAATTCCAAACAATTAAGAATTAACTTAAACAAAAATAATTGTAAGCCACAAATTATTTGCTCACTTGCTACAATTTTAGCAACTCTGACATAGAATTTATTCACTTCAAAACAACACTGTTATATATCACAAATGCCAAAAAGTATTTCAGATGTATTTATATTTTCATAAGGAAAAATAACACTGATCAACAAAATGACAATTTATAAAAGGTGCAGAGTTCTCAATAGCTTATCTCGAATGCATTTTGGCTGCTGATTTTAAATATATACTCCGTTTTTCTCCATCAGCTCTAGTTTTTGAGTTATAGGCAAAACATGAAAATCAGTTCTTTTTCTGATACTTCTGCTATATCTATTACACTGATCTACCGATAAGCATTACGATGACGAATTTCAATGAAGAAATATAAGACCTTTCCATTTTTGCACATAAAATTACAACATCTTTGACAGTTTTGAAGATATCGACGTTCAAAGTGGAAAAAATGTGACAATTTTACGTAGGCTTCTCTTTTGAAACCCTCCTTTGTATGCGCGCAGAAATTCAAAATTAAATTAAGTAAAAACTAGTAAGAAATGATCTTCGACTGGGCCGAAGTTAAAATACCCCCCCGGCCGAACCAAAGTATATTCAAAGTATTCAAATATATTCATAAGCCATCAATAAAATGTTTATCTGTAAAAACGTTTTCGTTATATTTTTAACAGAAAATATTCGCTTTTGTTTTTTGATAAAGTCGCTTTGTATGGGAGGTGGGCGTAGTTTTCACTCAATTTGGTTGAATTCCAAATTGGAATATATCAAAGTTATATAAGTTATATATCATATGCAAAATTTCAAGTCCATACATTAATTTTTGTGGATTTTAGAGAAATTTTACCTTTTTGATAAATTCACTTTGTATGGGAGGTGGGCGTGGTTTTCATCCGATTTGAATGAATTTCATACTTAGAGTGTATTTTGAACATCAAAACTCATATGCAAAATTGCAAGCCCATATATTCATTTTTGTTGAATTCTAAGAGATTTTATCGTTTTGATAAAGTCACTTTGTATGGGAGGTAGGCGTGGTTTTCATCCGATTTGGCTCATTTACGAACTTGACCTTCATTTTTTAGATAGAAGCTTAAATATTGAATTTCGTGATGATAGCTTTAAAATTACGGCTGTAATCGTGATCACAGACAGACGGACATGGCTAAATCAACTCGGGTGGTGATGCTGATTAATAAATATATTAAACATTAACCGATTCACATGAGTTTTTGGCAAATAGATTTTTTCGATGGAATCTACTAATTTCACGCGACTACAGGTGGCGCTCACGTTTGGAAATGCTCGTGTAAACTTATTGACGTACAGGTTCTTAGTATGTGCACGCATACATGTCTATTCTTACATGCATTATAGCATTATTTCGCGGTCGAGTCAGCTTCCGTCAGTACGTTTCATCTAAGCCGGCAAAATATGGAATAAAAATGTGGGTTCTATGTTATTCGAAATCTTATTACGTCCACACTGCTCAGGTGTATGTGGGGAGTGCTAGAAATGCTGCACCTGAGAGAAATCAAGGCCAAAGAGTTGTGCTCGATTTATGTGAAGGCCTTTCAGATAGAAATGTCACTTGTGATAATTTCTGCACCACATATCAATGGCTGCGAGATGTTGGCACCCCATTGGTTTAATTTCGACTGACCAATTGCATCATTTAAAAGGTCAGCAAAAGGTCAGTAAAGGTCAATAAGTTTCAGTAATAGGTCAGCGATAGAAAATTTTTTATTCGCGGTTTAAATTTTTCAAGGTCACATTGAGATGTTGGCACCCCATCATCAATGAAATAAAAAAAAAATACATGAAATCAATAGAATATTGTCTGCTGATAATAGGTCAGCATAAATGAACAATAGGTCAGTCGTATTTCTTAACCAAATTAATTAATTAAGTTGCGTTTTCTAGATTGCCCATGGCGTATGAGTGATTTTTAATTAATATTATATCCCATTAATGTTGCGTATACGCTACGGGGACAAGATTTCATCAAACAAAATACGGTGTATGGAAAAATTATATTAGATAAATATTCCATTATATTTATAATTAATAAATTAATCTTGATTATAATTAATTTTGAATATGGGTCATTCTTTTATAAATCGCACACCTTATTCTACTTGACATTTTAGAATCGGCTGAGTATTCTTTACAGTTAATATACATAAAAATAATTGATAGGTGCTTGTTTCAGGATTTCTCTAAAAAAAGGTAAGGCTAGCTTACGGGTTATTTTTAAGAATAAAATAATATGGTAATATACAAATAAAAGGAAAAAACATCAATTTAATTTTTCACATTGTTTTACATGACGTTAAACTAACTAAAATTATTTTTAATTAACACCATTTTGTTCGTTATTTTATTGTCTGCAAAAATCACTTAATGAAAAAACAGCTTCTCTAGATCGGAATATATTAAATACTAGAGGACCCGGCAAACTTCGTCCCGCCTTAAATTCGAGCAATCACGATTCCACCGGAAATTCATTTTTTATCGAACATTCATGATCGATAACAAATGGTGCCAATCGAATTTCAATTATTGATTGAATGAAACACTCCAATATCCCATATTAACACGGAATGTAATAGGCTGCTATTATTCGAATTCAAAAATTTGTGTTGTCATATCATTTAATTGCGAATTCTATTAGAAAATTTTTTTTAGTAGGGTGTTTTTTTTAGGGGTTTGTTTTTCGAATTGAAATAAAATACAAGAAAATCGTTTTAATGTCCATCAATTTGGCTTTATTGGAAGGATAATTTTATGACATTAATGTTTAAATATGATTTCGGGCATGTGGCCGCCGCGGCTGGCTCGAATAAAGCCAATTCTACAGGTCCAATTTTCAACCACTTTTTCGAGCATATGGGGCCGTATGTCGGCAATAACGCCACAAATGTTGGCCTCCAAGTCCCCTAACGTTTCTGGTTTGTTGGCGTAGACGAGCGACTTCACATATCCCCAAAGAAAATAATCCAATGGTGTCAAATCACACGATCTTGGTGGCCAATTGACAGGTCCATTCCGCGAAATTATGCGCTCATCGAATGTTTCCTTCAATAAATCGATTGTGACGTGCGCTGTGTGGCATGTAGCGCCGTCTTGTTGGAACCACAACTCATCCACATTCATGCCATCCAATTCGGGAACAAAATAGTCGGTTATCATGGCTCTATACCGGTCTCCATTAACGGTAACTAACTCTCCAGCATTATTTCGGAAGAAGTATGGCCCAATGACTCCACCAGCCCATAGAGCACACCAAACAGTCAGTTTTTGTGGATGTAATGGCGATTCTCTTCACTCCAAATGCGGCAATTTTGCTTGTTGACGTAGCCATTCAACCAAAAATGAGCCTCATCACTGAACAAAATTTTGCGATGAAAATCAGCATCGAGATCAATCTCATTTTCGGCCCATTTGCAAGCGTTGTTCTTTTGTCAACCTGTTCATGATGAAATGGCAAACCAAACTGAACATAAATGACATTAGAGTTGCCAGATTTGACCACAAAATGCCAGTTTTATCTCTATTCGAAAAACAAACCCCTAAAAAAAAACACCCTTTACAATTCAATTTGAATAAAAATTGAATAAAAATAGTCGGCTCAACTATTAGTTTTGAAGCCATGAGGTGGTCCAAGGATCGATCCTCACAATGGGCAAACAATTTTTTTTTAAAGTTTTTTTTATTTATTGAAATGACAGCTTTTGTGATTTTTGGAGTTAAAAATTCATACGTTAGAGCTTTCTTCAAATACACAGTGTGACGAAATCGACAAAAAAACAAAGCACAACCAAACTTTATAGAAATTCCTAAAGAGGCACATGTTGTGAGTCCATCGCACTTGGCCTAACTTCTCAATGTCGTCACAATTTTTTTTAATTCATTTTTAAAGTTGAAGGGTCCGATTTTTGTTGCGCCGACGTTCATTGAATTTTTACAGCTATTTGCCTTGTTGGAAATTTAAAACAAATTCCACTTCTTTTCAGTAGAATTTCACGTAGAACAAGGTTGTATAAAAATAAATACGATAAAATACAAAATGAAGCGTGTAGGGAAGCAAATTCCTTAATTTTTCTTTAATTTCATAAAAAAATGCATGAATGGCATCTCTTTTTCACAAAAATTCATTGCACGTAAAAATACCTTTTCATTGAATCCAAAACCATTAATATTGGTTGAAAATTGGCAAAATGGCGGCAGTTTTAACGTTTTTTTTTTTGTTATAAAACACTGACTCCCATGTATATATTGCTATCATACAAAGTGATGTCATTTTGTCAAATCTTAACCGATTTTGGACGTCTTTAGCTCATTGGAAAGAAAATATGATGAGTAACATACATCTATGACATTGCAATATAGATTTTTGAAAAATGTAATAGCTACTATGGAACGAATAAACATATTTTTATTTTCAATAGAATATTTATATGAATGAATGTGTACGAGTGCATTAGACCGTAATGGAAAAAAAGTTAGCTGCACACCGTCTAATCTGAAGCATTCTTTTAAGAAAATTTCGAAAAAAAAACAATTGTTTTTTCCCGAACGTTTAAGTCTTTCTTCATATCTTCGGCAATTACAGACCTTTCTTGTCCAAGAATGATATATCAATGTTTCTATTTCGAGGCGTTCAAATTTTTTGCTCTAAAAGACATTGGGGTCGAGGACAACTTTCTAGTACTTACAAGATTTCAACTTTTACAACATGAATTAAAAACATAAATGTCAAATCAAAAAAGTCTTTTTGAGCCGTTGCCCAGAACCTTGAAGGCCCTCAATTCAATTTTATTTGCATTTTTTAATCTTTTAAATAAAACACAGAACTTATAGTGGATGAGCTTTTGCTAAAAAGTCACTTTGATTATTTTAATAAGCTCCTTTTCACATATAAAAGAGTAGGGTAAGTTTACCTACCATATACTTTCTCGTGGGTAAGTGCTAGAACGGGGTGATTGATGCCAATGACCTTTAGGGCAAAAAGTTGGACTCCTCGAAATAAAAACATTTATATATCTTTCTTAAATGGCGTTTTCTTTTCTTGGCAAAAAATTCTGCCCTCTGAGAGTGCAGAACATTTTACATTTTGACCTGCACTCAAAAAATGTTGAACTGTTCTTAGTCGAGAAAAGATCAGAAAAAATGCAACATTTTTTCAATGATTTTGTGTTGGCTGTACTGTTACTTACTTTTGAGAACAATTTTTGTAATATTTATTTTGTAGTCCGTGAAAAAGCATGAAATTTCAATGATAACATTTAATATTTTCCTAACATGTCACTTTTTTTGTTCATTCAGTTGGTAGCATTTGAGGTAAGAATTTAAAATCGTCGTGCATTTTTTCTACTTTCGAGGTCAACATTGTCCAGAAAAGAACTCGATTTAATTTACAGGTCAGAATTTTTTTGAGAAAAAAGCACATAAAGGGCAGAGTTCTCAAAGAGGACAGAAAAAATGCAGAATTTTTTTGAGAAAAGTAAACGTCATAAGATAGGACTGTAAATGCCGAAGATAAACTTAAATCCTTGACAATCTTTCAAAGTTTTCTTACAAAAATTTTTCAGATTATATGGTGTGCAGCGTACTTTTATACACTCGGACACATTCATTCATATAAAAAGTCTATTGAAAATAAAAATATAATAAAAAAAAAAACGAATAAACATTCATTCCATAGTAGCTTTTATATTTTTCAAATATCTATGTATTTTTCAAATATCTATGCTCTAGATGTATGTTACTCATCATATTTTCT
>OX030948.1:72825161-72882661 GCA_943735915.1 Pherbina coryleti
ATAAGACAAGTAAAAAAACTTTTATTAAAATAACAATTGTGCGTGTCATCATTTTATAAAAAAAAAAAATCTCATAATGGATTTCACTTGTGCCAACAAAAACTGCTCTATCGAAGACAAAAATGCACTAAAACTTAGCTGCAATGGTCTCTGCGGGAAATCCTACCATGGCTGCTGTGTGGGCATGACAAAGAGGAGTCTGAACTACATTCAGGATTACTCATCATATTTTAAGTTTTTCTGCGACGAGTGTTGGGATTTGTCGTTTTCACACGTGATGCTCGCCATTAAATGTCTGAGTGACTCTCTGAATGTAATGCACTCGAATTATAAACAACTGTGCAGTAAACTTCCCAACGTTGACGTCTTCACACACCTATCTGACGATCTAGCTAGAGTAGAGTCCACGTGCAAAGCAAATAACTCTGACATCTCAACTATTTCTAAGAACCTCAGAGCATTAACTGAAATTGTAAGAGATAGTGAGGAAAGCTTTGCATTGTGATAAGGCGATCAATGAGCTAAAAAAAGAAGTCAAAAATAGCTTTGAAATCCTTAAAAATGATGAATCTACCAAAAACATAATGAGTAATCTTACTTCCTTGCGGTATGATATGGATATTGCACTTCAAGGTACATCAAGTAAAGCGAAATTAACACCTCTGCAGCCTGATCCCATGTTTGAAATACTATTTCAAAAAATGAATGACATAAGCGATGATCTAGATGTGTTTCGAGTGACGCTCGCAGATATAGCGGATGAAGTTAGATTAGCGCCCAATAGAGTTGAATCCCCACCACCACAGATGCTTCAACATAACTCCTCCTCTAATTTTCGAAGAAATCACGATAGCATCCAAGCGTCCGCTATCAGTTGCCTCTTTACCTACTACTCAACATAATATAACTCTTGACTCTTCCATTGCCTCAGACACCCCCTTGTTAACAACACCAATCGCTGCTCCTCGAAAAGTTATCGAACGTTTTGGAACTTCGTGGACAATACCCGAATGGGAAAGCCGTCTGCAAAAGCTAAAGTCGGTCAACCAAAGTGAGGTTATCACATTATTTATTAAAGGTTTCCCAGCCAATGCAAGTATATCCTGGGTGCGTAAATACTTTTTTAAAAAGTTCCGCTTCACCATATCCGAATGCCAAAAAACATCTCCAATTTGTGCCAAGCTAAGCAGTTTTAAATTTAACTTACCTTCTAAATACGCTTGGATGGTCCTGAGTCCTACCAGTGTTATGAAAAAACACGGAACTGTACTAATATCTAAGTAAATGGACAAACCTGGCAGAACCTGGAAACCGAGAAATATATCTAAGTCAAACGTATATCCAATTAGTAATACACCTAAGTCTAATCCTAATATAAGTTCTAATTCTAGCAAAAACACTAATTCTAACCCTAGAATAAGCAATAGTTATAAGCCCAAAAAAACATCTTATGGTATTCCAAACTCCAACTTAAATTCTAATCCTAATTATTGCACTACGAAACCTACACATATCAGAGAACACAATACATATCTTCATCCTTCCACTAGGCCTAACGCATCAGTGGAGAAAATGTTACCTTAGCCCCATCACAGCCCTGCCCCCAACTGTGAACTAAAAACCAATATTTTTCCAACCTTCTCTTCACAGATCAGTCATAAGCCCACATCGGTTAACTATGATAATAATTCCGTTTCAAAAAAATTTCATCATCAAAACAACAAACCTCAAACTACTCGTCGCAATCGCGTTTCTTTCAATCTGAACCCAATCACTGACCCACCTTCTAATAAAAATAATCCGCAAATTCTCAACACACTTTATCCTAACTTTGTTCATTCGCATACTTTAACCCCTCCATTGTCTGCTCCTATCACAAGTGCACCCTCAAACCAAGTTTTTAGCCCTAAGTCCTTCTTAGACCCTCTCTTACCTCCAAGGGTTAAACTGACTGAGAACTCATGTGCAGATACCGAGAGCAGATATGCCCTTTCTCGCCTTAGAGAGAATAGTGTTTACAACAACGTTCGTCTATTTCTCGCATACATGCATAAAGCCCCTGACTCAACATGTATAGAAGGCAAGACCAAGACTAATCTCAAAGTCTTGATACAGCAAGAAGGTCTGCCAACTGAGGTAAATGACTTGCGTCACTTATTCAATTGCTTTCATGAGCAACTCGGCCTGACAATTAACCAAGTAAAGGAGGATCTAGATACATATGGTGCTCACGTCCGATCGAAACACGTCTCATATCTTCAAAAGTCACGTAAAGAACAGCAACAATACTATTCCTAACCAACCTACTGATCGCAGCCCAATATTTATGTCTCTCTACTACCAAAATGTGAGAGGACTGCGCACAAAAACTTCCTCAGTATTCCTGAACTCTCTGAAACTTCCCTATGATATATTTGCTCTCACCGAAACTAATCTTTGCCAAAATTTCAAGGATCAAGAAGTTTTTGCGTCCGATTTTGTAGTGTTCAAAGACGATGGACTAGACAAAGACGATCATTCCTCTGGCCGAGGTGTCCTTTTGGCAATTAATAATCGTTATGATTCAACGTTAGTTCAGAATTCACATACTGCAAACTTTGAATTTATTTGTGCCAAAATCAGTATCGCTAAGCGTAATTTATACGTTTTATGCTGTTATATTCGCCCGTCTCAACCAACCACTGGATATCAATTGGCAGTATATGCTATAGATTCTATTTTAGATCTCATGGATCCATTTGATACCGTAATATTTTTGGGTGACTTTAACCTCACTAATCTTCAGTGGGTTTTATCAGATGATGAATGTCACTTCTTCCCCTTAAACCCAAAATCCGAAAAAGAAATTCTCTTTACTAGTTGCCTCTCCGACTCCGGACTCTTCCAGTTAAGTGGAATAACTAACTATATGGGTAGACAACTAGACCTTGTTTTTTCATCAGAAGTTGAAAACTGTGCAGTTTCTGCAAGCAACCACCTACTCTCTACACTGGATCAGTACCATCCACCTCTTTCAATTACCTTTTCCTACAATAATACTAACATAAACACACACTCCGAGCACTTGTACAGTTTTAACTTTCGGAAAACGGATTTTCAAAAACTAGAATCACTTCTCGGTGGCATTGATTTCCCTTACGTTCTTGAAAATGCTAATGAAGATATCGACAATGCTGTCGGCTTTTTCTATGGCATAATGTTTAACTGCTACACACAATCTGTTCCCTTTACAAGACAGAAGAGCTTTTCGTCTTCGCCTCCCTGGTATAATAAAGAGCTACGTTCACTTCGGAATAAAAGAAACAAACTTTGGCGTACATATTTAATATCTAGATCTTCTGCTGACTTCACGAGATACCTTAACGTTTACAACCATTTTTCTTATCTTTGTGATCTTCTTTACGAATCCTAACTAAACCATATCCAAACCAAACTTATCACTGATCCAAAAAAGTTCTACCAGTTCATTAATATCAAGAGAAAATCAGATAATTACCCGTCCACCCTTTAATTGTCAGACAAATCTTCGGACGACCCTGAAATAATTGCAATTCTTTTTGCAAGTTTTTTCAGTCAGTCATTTACCAATCATAATGATGTACTGGACTCTGAATACTTCTCTTCTTTAAAAAATTGTGCCCAAACGTCTTTAGTTTCGGTTAATATTACACTAGCTAATGTGAACGAAAAATTACGAAATTTAAAGGACGATTACTCTCCTGGACCCGATGGCTTGCCTGCTATTGTTTTAAAAAAACTTTCAAACACTTTAGCTCATCCCCTTTTAGCTCTTTTCCAGCTCTCTATCTCTCAATCAATTTTTCCTAAGTTTTGGAAGAATTCGTACATTATACCTCTGCACAAAAAAGGGCCTAAAAATGATATCACAAACTATAGACCCATTGCAAAACTATCATGCACACCCAAAATATTTGAAAGTATACTCTACGATATTATGTTTTTTCACTGTAAGTCTATCTTCTCCCCTAACCAACATGGCTTTCTGAAGGGAAGATCCACTACTACCAACCTCACAGAATTCGTCTCGAATACCCTATGTTCTTTGGAAAGTGGTTCTGAAGTTGACGTTGTCTCAACTGACTTTAGCAAAGCATTCGATAAAATCTCGCACACAGTCATCCTTCGTAAGCTTGAAAATTTCGGCTTTCAACCCCCGTTTATTGCTTGGATTAAATCTTACCTTGAAGAACGTCGATATAATGTCATCTTTAGGTTTTCAAAATCCGAGTTTTTTACAGCAACTTCTGGCGTCCCTCAAGGCAGCCACCTTGGTCCTTTGTTATTCGTCTTAACAATAACCGATGTCGATGAGGTCATCAAATACTCAAATCTTTCTGTTTATGCTGATGACATGAAAATCTATCAACGCATACATACTAATGCTGACTCAACCCGCCTTCAAGATGATCTAATCAGTTTTTCTACTTGGTGCCAAAAAAACTTCCTGGAACTCAACATCAACAAATGCCAAGCTATGACATACTCGCGTAAGAGACCCCAATCTCCATCACGAACTTATTACATATTTGGCGAGCCGATTCCCTTAGTCAGTTCTTTGCGAGACTTGGGTATAATTTGCGATAAAGAACTTCATTTTAGATCCCATATCGATAATATCATTAGTAGAGCCAACTCTACTCTTGGTTTTGTAAAACATTGGTCCAGGGAATTCTCTAACCCATATGTTACAAAATCTCTCTACCTAACCTTTGTGAGACCGATACTCGAATATGCTAGCCAAGTTTGGTCACCGCTCTATGTTTCTCAATCGTTGCGTATTGAAGCTGTACAGCGTAGATTCCTTCAATTTGCGTTACGCGGCCTCCCTGGTTCCGACAATTTCAATCTACCTCCTTATGCTGATCGTTTGATGTTGATTAACATGCAATCTCTTGAAAAACGCAGGGTGGTTGCCGATGTCCTCTTCATCCATCAACTACTAGACGGCACCATTAACTGCCCTACACTGCTCCAATTGATATCCCTTAATACCAACCCACGCTACCTAAGGTCTGTACCTCTCTTCCACCTCAACTTTCATCGCACCGTCTATGGAAGTGGCGAACCTATAACTAGGATGCTTCGTCTGACCAACAATTTGATCAATGAATTCGACTTCCATCTCAGCAGATCCGAACTCCGAAATATCCTTCTTAACTCAAACCCCCTTCCTCACTCTTAAATAAATTGTGATATCTTTTTCTCATACGTCTTGTGGGCAGACTATAGCCCACGTAAATGTTTTTGTATAATTTTTTTGAGTGTATTAATTAACCCAAAAAAAAAATAAAATTGTTTGACTGTCTCTTACCATTTACCCGTAAAAAATTTTACATTTTCACTCGAATACCGAGCTTGCTAAGTAGCAACATACCTTCTCGAATGATGGCAACACTGCTAGAGAAGAATTTTAGTGTATCGACTAAGATAACACACAAAGATTTGACCCTGGTGAAAAGTTTTGTAATCTTAAGGGTAATCGCAAGAGGGCACAAGGTAAAAATATTAAATTTTGAAAATGTACTAGCTAAAAAAGAGAAATTTTATGGAATAATTATTCCTGGTAGCGAATGTCATCAACAGTCCATAAAATTTTTATGCAAGGATGTGCAGTTATTTACCTTGTCATTTGGTATGTTGTCTGAAGAAGCTTTGAAGGCAAAGCACAAGGACATATGTACGAAAGTATCGTTTGAGCCGCACAAGGAAGTTTCAAGGGATTTATACAATAATGATCTCATGGTTGCACTTCTTATATCATCAGAGTCCCGTTTTTATAGCGGTAACAAACTAAAGTCTAAACATATTGATGATATAGATATAGCAAATTATGTTTATGATAATGAAGTACTGCAAGAGGAAGAAGAAGAAGAGAGGGAATTTTCAAGTTCTAGTTTTTATACAATATCTAGCAACTGCGATTAAGTTTATATATTATTTTTAAATAAAGGCAAATTTTTATAACTGTTATCTAGCTTTCATTGGAATCTTACATTTCTCAGTTATTGTGTGTACAGAGTCTATAGATTGTATAGACTTTGCATCTGAAAGCCACTTTCAATATTGAGCCATGTAAGCCATGTTGATTTTATTATTTTCATTGGAATTCTATGCGGACGGACTAGTTTGTTTGTTTACATTTTTTTTGCATGGTTTTTGTTATTGCTCTTCCTTCTTTCTTTGTCTGCAGGTTTTTGTTTCGCTAGGATTTTTAGCTTAATATTTGGCGATCGTCAGAAAATTTATATTTTTGCGATTTTGTATATCTCGATGAAGCTATAGTAAAATCGCTGTAACTTTTTTTTGCATGGTTTTTGTTATTGCTCTTCCTTCTTTCTTTGTCTGCAGGTTTTTGTTTCGCTAGGATTTTTAGCTTAATATTTGGCGATCGTCAGAAAATTTATATTTTTGCGATTTTGTATATCTCGATGAAGCTATAGTAAAATCGCTGTAACTTTTTTAATTCAATTTGAATTGAAATGCACCCAAAGACTAAATTTTAGAAAATTTGATCACCTTTAAAATGACATCAAAAATTATTTTTTCACTAACAGATCGATTCTGTGCGTTACCGGTAACAGCAATATTGTTACCAAAACTCGTTACCGGTCTTATAAATCGGTATTCTGTGCACTCGGTAACGCTGTCAAATGTCGTAAACTCACCTTATAGAAATGAAGCTCGCTCTTTTGTGTGGTGAAATATAAACAATGGAAAGTGAGAAGTAAATATATAGAATTAATTGCATTATGTTAACTTTTTATATAATATTTGTTTTTCTTGGCAGGAAATATGCACGCACTACGCCGGCGCAGCTGCGGTGTTATGTATATTTAATTTATATATTAATTTTATGTAAATTAATAATTACACAGTGTGACGACTAAAAAAGCACAACCAAACTTTATAGAAATTCTTAAAGAGGGACATGTTGCGAGTCCATCGCACCTGGTCTGACCTCTCAATGTCGTCACAATTTTTTTTAATTCGTTTTTAAAGTTGAAGGGTTCGATTTTTGTTGCGCCGACGTTCATTGAATTTTTACAGCTATTTGCCTTGTTCGAAATGAAAAACAAATTCCAATTCTTTTCAGTAGAATTTCACGTAGAACAAGGCTGTATAAAAATAAATACGATAAAATACAAAATGAAGCGTGTAGCGAAGCAAATTCTCTAATTTTTCTTTAATTTCATAAAAAAAATTAGTGTTTCTATAAATTTAAATGATATAATGCTGCATGAATGACATCTCTTTTTCACAAAAATTCATTGCAGGTAAAAAAACCTTTTCATTGAATCCAAAACCATTAATATCGGTTGAAAATTGGAAAAATGGCGGCAGTTTTAACGTTTGTTTTTTTTTTTGTTATAAAACACTGACTCCCATGTATATATTGCTATCATACAAAGTGCTGTCATTTTGTCAAATCTTAACCGATTTTGGATGTCTTCAGCTCATTGGAAAGAAAATATGATGAGTAACATACATCTAGAACATTGGAATATAGATTTTTTAAAAATGTAAAAGCTACTATGGAACGAATAAACACATTTTTATTTTCAATAGAATTTTTATATGAATGAATGTGTCCGAGTGCACACCATATAATCTGAAAAATTTTTGTAAGAAAACTTTGAAAAAAATTGTCGAGCATTTAAGTTTATCTTCGGCATTTACAGTCCTATCTTATGGCGTTTACTTTTCTCAAAAAAATTCTGCATTTTTTCTGTCCTCTTTGAGAATTCTGCCCTTTATGTGCTTTTTTCTCAAAAAAATTCTGACCTGTAAATTAAATCGAGTTCTTTTCTGGACAATGTTGGCCTCGAAAGTAGAAAAAATGCAAAATTTTTTACTCTCAAGATCGACGATTTTAAATTCTGACCTCAAATGCTACCAACTGAATGAACAAAAAAAGTGACATGTTAGGAAAATATTAAATGTTATCATTGAAATTTCATTACAATTTAAGCTTTTTCACGGACTACAAAATAAATATTACAAAAATTGTTCTCAAAAGTAAGTAACAGTACAGCCAACACAACATCATTGAAAAAATGTTGCATTTTTTCTGATCTTTTCTCGACTAAGAACAATTCAACATTTTTTGAGTGCAGGTCAAAATGTAAAATATTCTGCAATCTCAGAGGGCAGAATTTTTTGCCAAGAAAAGAAAACGCGATTAAAGAAAGATATATAAATGTTTTTATTTCGAGGAGTCCAACTTTTTTGCCCTAAAGGTAATTGGGATCAATCACCCCGTTCTAGCACTTACCCACGAGAAAGTATATGGTAGGTTAACTTACCCTACTTTTTTATATGTGAAAAGGAGCTTATTAAAATAATCAAAGTGACTTTTTAGCAAAAGCTTATCCACTATAAGTTCTGTGTTTTATTTAATAGATTAAAAAATGCAAATAAAATTGAATTGAGGGCCGTCAAGGTTATGGGCAACGGCTCAAAAAGACTTTTTTGATTTGACATTTATTTTTTTAATTCATGTTGTAAAAGTTGAAATCTTGTAAGTACTAGAAAATTGTCCTCGACCCCAATGTCTTTTAGAGCAAAAAATTTGGACGCCTCGAAATAGAAACATTGATATATCATTCTTGGACAAGATATGTAGGTCTGTAAAAGCCGAAGATATGAAGAAAGACTTAAACGTTCGGGAAAAAACAATTGTTTTTTTTTCGAAATTTTCTTACAAAAATGCTTCAGATTAGACGGTGTGCAGCTTACTTTTTTCCATTACGGTCTAATGCACTAGTACACATTCATTCATATAAAAATTCTATTGAAAATAAAAATATGTTTATTCGTTCCATAGTAGCTTTTACATTTTTCAAAGATCTATATTGCAATGTTATATATGTATGTTACTCATCATATTTTCTTTCCAATGAGCTAAAGACGTTCAAAATCGGTTAAGATTTGACAAAATGACAGCACTTTGTATGATAGCAATATATACATGGGAGTCAGTGTTTTATAACAAAAAAAAAAAACGTTAAAACTGCCGCCATTTTTCCAATTTTCAACCGATATTAATGGTTTTGGATTCAATGAAAAGGTATTTTTACCTGCAATGAATTTTTGTGAAAAAGAGATGTCATTCATGCAGCATTATATCATTTAAATTTATAGAAACACTAATTTTTTTTATGAAATTAAAGAAAAATTCGGGAATTTGCTTCGCTACACGCTTCATTTGTATTTTATCGTATCTATTTTTATACAGCCTTGTTTTACGTGAAATTCTACTGAGAAGAAGTGGAATTTGTTTTTCATTTCGAACAAGGCAAATAGCTGTAAAAATTCAATGAACGTCGGCGCAACAAAAAACGAACCCTTCAACTTTAAAAACGAATTAAAAAAAATTGTGACGACATTGAGAGGTCAGACCAAGTGCGATGGACTCGAAAAATGTCCCTCTTTAAGAATTTCTATAAAGTTTGGTTGTGCTTTTTTTTTTTGTCGATTTCGTCACACTGTGTTATTACCAGTGAATTGCTATAAATTTTTATCATTGAAAAGTGCTGAAGAAGCAGCAACAGTGAATTTAACATCGTTTTTTATTTTGATTTGCTCCGATTTTAAAATTAGATTAATTACTCAAAATGCGAGCTATTTTTTGTAATGCAGGCTAAATTATGTCTTCTGTTTTGCTTGTTACCACCTAAAGAGATGGTAACAATATTCACCGGTAACGCTTGGTCGCAGAATACCAATAGAGTGTTCAAGTTACTAAAAGGTGAATTTTTACGGTAACAAGATTAATGTTACCGCGACAGAATTGATCTGTAAATGTATTATTTTTTTTTTACTTAACTTAATATTATATCTATCTATCTAAATCCACTAATTCTGAACCTATATAATAAATATAATTTATTTCATAATAAATATATTGGTCTAGCTGCCACTCAGGACAATCGCAAGCTAGAATAATAAGTCTTGTCGGAAATTTCTAGAAACGAAAAGTACGTTGTGCATCAATTTGATGCAGATACAAAAAGACAATATTATTCATGGGAATATTTTCAATTTATTAACTATTCTAGTGCGATAAGTATAAGACTATCTGTAACTGTAGAACTGCTCACTTGTTTATTTTGATATTTTAAGAGGGTAGCCAAAATTCTGAATTTAAATATGCATATTTGTTTTTAATATATGAATGTGTTTCAAAAATTTGCATCAATTTGATGCAAACGATGGATGCGGGTTAAATAAAAAACTTATTTTAAATATTTCAAATACAAAATTACTTGTAAAAAAATTAAAGTTAAAGTTCGAAAAATTTCAAATTTAACAAAATTACATAATTTTAAAAATAAATAGAATTAAAAATAAGAGTGAAATTAAAAAACTAAAAGCAATTTAAAAAACAAACAACTTTAAAAATAAATTTTAAATAAAACGCTAAAACTAAAAACTTGTTCAAAAATATAACAGTTTAAATATAACAAAAATAATAATTTAAAAAATGCCATTTTATAAAAATTGTGAGAAAATTATATAAAAATTAAAGTGCTAAAATAAAACGATAAAAATAAAATATAAAAATTAAAAAGTGTCAAAAGTCAAAATAAAAAAATATAAATTCTATATAAGAAAAACATATATAAATGAATATAAGTTCAAATTAAATATAAAACTGAAAATTAAGAAATGGATTTTTTTTATTTAATTTGATTTGATTTATTGATTACTTATTTTTTATTGATGCGTTTATATGCTGTCAAAACTATTCTTTTTTATTTTATGTTTGCACTTAATAATTTCAAAATATATAAAGAATTTTATTTAATTTTTATAAATAATATTGATTTTCACATTTAAATTTTTATTTATCAATTTTACAATTTTTGTTAAATTGTTATTATTTGGTTTTCATTTAATTTTGTTTCATACTTTTAAGATTTTTAAAATTATTAAAAGTGTTAATCACATTGAAGAAGTAGTTGGAAATTTGAATTTACATTTTTTTTATTTTTTTCAGCGTTTTATAATTTTTTTGGTTTTCATTTTTATATATCCAAAATTAAAATATATATTAAAAATTACTATTTTATTCGACATCTTCAAATATCTTAAAAATAAGAACAAATATAAACGAACAAAACTTATATATCTTTATGTTTTCAAGTATTAAAAATTTTGTATTTTCAATCAAGTCAATTATCATAATATGAAAAAAAGTTAACAAATTGTAAAAAATATCTAGTTTTGAATGCATGTAAATATAAACATATAAATTTGTTTCGTTTATATTTGTTATTATTTATAAGATATTAAAAGACATCGAAATTGTAATTTTTAATACATAAAAATGAAACCAACACACCAAAACACGCTGAAAAGATAAAAAAAAAATGAGTTACAAATTTGACTAGTATTTCTTCAATTTGCTTAATACTTTCAATAATTTTAAAAATCTTAAAAGTATGAAACAAAATTAAATAAGAATTTTATAATAACAATTTGACAAAAACTTTAAAATTAATTACTAAAAATTGAAATGTGAAAATCAGTATTATTTATAAAAATTAAATAAAATTCCTTATATATTTTATTTTATTCTTTCAGTGTAAGAATAAAATAAAAAAGTATAGTTTTAGCAGCATATAAACGCATCAATAAAAAATAAGTAATCAATAAATCAAATCAAATTAAATAAAAAAAATCCATTTCTTAATTTTCAGTTTTATATTTAATTTGAACTTATATTCATTTATATATGTTTTTCTTATATAGAATTTATATTTTTTTATTTTGACTTTTGACACTTTTTAATTTTTATATTTTATTTTTATCGTTTTATTTTAGCACTTTAATTTTTATATAATTTTCTCACAATTTTTATAAAATGGCATTTTTGAAATTATTATTTATGTTTTATTTAAACTGTTATATTTTTTAACAAGTTTTTAGTTTTTGCGTTTTATTTTTAAAGTTGTTTGTTTTATAAATTGCTTTTAGTTTTTTAATTTCACTCTTATTTTTAATTCTATTTATTTTTAATTTTGTGGCGTCCGTGGCATAGTTCGTTAAAGTGCGTGGCCGCTATGTCAACGAACCTGGAGACCCAGGTTCGAACCCCAGCAGCGACAGAAAATTATTTGAATTAAAATAATTTTTCTGTACGGCCGTCACCTCTCTGCAGACAATGGCAAACCTCAGAGAGTAATAAAAAATGCCATGTAAAGCTTCTTGAGAACAAGAACATTCCGTTCATCCCGTTCGGAGTCGGCGTAAAATATGTAGGTCCGGTTCTTGGTCAATTGTGTACAAACTTAATAACACGCACAACACAATTGATCATAAGAAGCTAGGTCAAAGTCCTTTCAAGGGCTGAAATGGCCAGTTATTTATTTTATTTTTTATTTTTAATTTTATTTAATTTTGTTAAATTTTAAATTTTTCGAACTTTAACTTTTATTTTTTTACAAGTAATTTTGTTTTTGAAATAAGTTTTTTATTTAATTACAAAATATTTTTAATAAAATTAAGACCGAAAATTTATATAAAATTTATATTATAAGGCCATAATTTAAAAATTAAGTTATAGTGTAATTAAAAGTATTTTATTCTTGTTCGTTGTAGTGTAATTGATTTATTGTTTATTTACAAAAACAAACAAGGTATATTTAATTTATTTAAATATTTTTATTGCATATTTTAGCGGCAACAAGGCAAATACAGCAGCGACAAGTCAACCTAGTTGTTCTAGCTGGCGATTGTCCTGCGTGGCAACAAGGCCAATATATTATGAAATAAATTATATTTATTATACATATAGGTTCAGAAGGGATGGATTAAGATAGATAGATATAATATTAAGTTAAGTTAAAAAATAATAATAAATGTAGCAAAATAATACAGTACACAATTTTTGATGTAATTTTAAAGGTGATAAAATAATCTACAATTTTATCCTTGGGTGTATTTCAACCCAAACTGAATTAAAAAAGTTACAACGAGTTTTCTATAGCTTCATCGAGATAGACAAAATCGCTAAAATCCTAGCGAAACAAAAACCTGCAGAAAAAGGAAGAAGGAAAAGCAATAACAAAAACCATGCAAAAAAAATGTAAACAAACAAGCTAGCCCGTCCGCATAGAATTCCGATGAAAATAATAAAATAAACATGACTTACCGATAACATTGTTGATAAGATTTAGAGTCTATCAACAAATGCTGCCCGTGCCAATATTTTTCGCCGTGCCGATAATTACATCCTACGATTTGTTCAATATTGAAAGTGGCTTTCAGTTGCAAAGTTTATACAATCTATAGTCTCTGCATCAAACTCCACTTCGGAGCTGGGAGAGTGGACATGCTCTCAAGCAAAGTAAGAAAAATTGCAAAGTTTTTGGTCTGACTGACGGGAGTTTAGAGTATTAGAGTATGCAAAACCGGTTCGAATTATTCGGCGCTTCAGTTTTTTTTTATTATTCGAACCGGTTTTTTTAAAAATCGCTATTTTCGAATAATTTGAAAACCGGCTTTTTTAGCTCGGATTATTCGACTGTTTGAATAGTTAAGAAATATATAAATCTTCCATTTAAAATTGAAAATTTCTTCAAACCACTTCTTTTATTTCATTTGAGCGACCCTTTTTTTCTACTTACATTTTTACAATTCACTATCGTTTCTAACATTTGATATCTCTGGCTTCTATTTCATTTTGCTTTATTTGAGCTCGTTTAAAGATATGCTTTGGTCATTTCTTTATGCTTTCTTTTGTTAAAACAGCATTTATAAGCGGCTGGCGTATTTAATGTATGTTAAACAGGATTTTCATTTAACAATGCATTCTTTTTTACAAAATATACTGAATTATCAACAGCTTGACATGAACTCCGAGGTCTGGAAGTATTTTGAAAAAGATAGGAAATTCAACAAGGCTTCTTGCACGAAATACCCAAAAAAAAAATGTAAAAGCATTAAGTACAAATATAGAAATAATCATTAAAATATCTAAAACATGCATTAAAAAGACTTAACGAAAAACTCGAAACATAATTCTAACATAAACGAAACATAATTCATTTATGAACTATTTCGGGTAGAAACGTTCAATCGGCATTCATAAATGAACCTTTTTTGTATCATTCTTAGGACTAAAATGTCTCTCTTTTTGTTCGGAAATGAGTTAAAAAAGAACCATAAATTTAACTTTTTGTTCGGAAATTACTTAAAAAATGGACTATAGAAAAGTTGTTTTTCGACACTCAGAAGTGAACCTTTTTTGAATCAATCGCCAGACTGAATTGCCTTTAGAAAACGAACCTTTGTTTGTTCAGAAATGAGTTAAAAAATTAACATTTCGGAATTATAAATTTTATTATTACTTAATATTATTAGTAATTACATATCGATGATTTGTATAAAAAGAAGTTATTTTGATTGAACTCATTTAAGAATGCAAATGAGTTTTTAACTTTTGTCAACTTGCCAAGTTTTTTAACTTGAGAAGTTGAAAATTTTAATTTCTAAAGTAAAAAATTGGTTTCTTTCAGTTCTGATTTTTGGCAGTTGACGTTTCTAGCATTAAAGATGAGTAAAGTTATAATTTCTCAAGTTATCAAAATATCCCAAGGAAATTCAAATCATTTGTAGTAAATAAACAAAAAATATTGAGATTATAACTTTTTAAATTGTTTCTGAATCAATCAATCGAGTTTGAAAAAATATCGTTGTCGAGCTGAGTTAAAATGAGCTTGTATTTGTTTTTGGCTCTAATATTTAAATAAAGAAACTTATGAATTGACTTTGATAATCAGACCTCGTTCTTTATTTTTGCTTTTGAATGTATATCACATTCAAAGATGTAGATGGAGGCTCCACGAAATAACCCCCAAATGCAATAACTTTTAATGAAATAACACCCAATGAAATAAAACTGCGTGAAGTTAAATTCGTAAATTCGAAGATAACTTAGCAAAGACACAAACCAATATTTACTTTTCTACATAGTACGAATTTGATTTTTGGTACGAATTTAACCAACGACACAACGAAGTTAAATTCGTACTTCTATGCAAAGTACGAATTTAACTTAATTTTTAATGAAATCACTTGACAACGTATTGGAAACACAAAAAAGTTGAAACATTTTTGAAGAATTCTAAGAAATATTTTTAAATTCAAACAAATGCAAATAAGTTATTTCATGTAAGGATTTTGGCCATTAGAAATGAAATGTTAGGTTCATGGTAGTACTTTTCAATGACAGAATTCTCAAATCTGAAATGCAGAATTCTTATAATATGCATACCAATCCACAGATAATTGATGCACCTTTCCAACGATATATGACTCATTGTGGCCCAGTTCAGATTTTGGACATTGGAAATTTTTGAAAGTAGTAAATGTTAGGTTCAGGGTACTACTTTTCAATGACAAAATCCTCAAATCTGAAACGCAGAATTTCTATAATATGCATACCAAGGTAACAGGTAATTTATGCACCTATGTGTAATATATTTATCTTTTTAGCAGATTTGGGTATTGGCGTTCTGTAAAACATAAAAAGTTACCAGCTAAAAATTATGTGTTTTTACCAAAAAGGGTCTCTAGGAGAAAAAAGGCTACGATAATTTTTCTCCGACGAAAAAAAATAAGCAGAAATCGTTCTTATGAGTTCATCTTAACTTTTGAGACCGATCCTGAATGGCTCAACTTTTTTCTGCATGCAAAACGATCCGTGCTAATGAATATTAACATTAACATAAAAATATTACGTGTGTTGACACTGTACAGTACTTAATATTATATTGTTTAATTGAAATCGCGCCACAATATCTAATGAACATTAAAATAACTCTCCCTTTCGATTTTGGTAGTTTTAAACGTCCTTATCTCCTGGCGATTGAATTCTCATGTGTGAGCAGTTTTCTGCACCGATTGTGTGCGAAAATTTGGATGTGCTGAAAAATTCTTTCGAAACACTCAGGAATTCACCTTGCGTGGTTTGCATTTTGACGAATTGTGGCCTAAATATAGCAGGTTCTACACCCACTCTATATAATACAATGTCCACTGATGAAATACAGACTGAACTGAAATCCGCCACTATACTGATCTAAACTAAACTGAAATCCGCCCTAAACTGATCCAAGAGCACCGTAACGAGGGAGAATAAAAAATTGAGTTATTAGCTGTTATTCACGTGAGCTATTTAAAAAGAAAATTAAAGAAACAATAGCACTTAATACGTGCCAAAGTATAAGCAATAATTAACTCAATTTACGTCGATCGTCACAATGTAGCTTGTCTTAGATCAGCTCCAAAATCATCAAGGTCAATCGAAAACGATGAACAAAATCCACATCAACCTACTTGTCTAAAAAATTTAGTAACTTTTGTATTCAATTGTAGCCTACGGTTTTTTACGAATGAAACAAAAATCTCAAGTTACACCAAATATCCCATGTTAAAGCAAATAACTGGAGATAATATCGGAAGTAACTGAAATCACAAGTTGACGAAAGTTAAAAACTCAAGCTATGTGAAATTTTCAATTTCAAAAGTTATAACAGAAATATTGTACTGAATAAAACAAATTTTTTTTTCAAGTTTCAAAAAATCCTAAAGTTATTTCTAACTCTCAAGTTAAAAAAGTGAATAAAACGGCCCTAAATCATAAGGATAAACATAGTGACCTAATAAATATTAAACAAAACAGTTATTACAAGAAATATAAAATTGCTTATTAAACAAAACATTTGTAAGCGCTTCTGCTAACAATTTCAACAAACTTTAAACTCAGCATATTTTGCTTTATTAGCATATTTTTATTTTATTTCATAAGTTTGCTTAAATATATTCTTAATTGTAATATTTGCAATATTTGTAATTTTGGAATAGCTTAAAATTGTAATTTAATTAATAATGCTAACACTAGCATATTTGTACATATATAAGCTGGAAATTAATCAATAAACTGTGAGTACAATTCATACAACTCCACAAGGTGTTTTAGTTAACCAAGTCAAAACTATTAACAACCACAAATTCACAACAAGTTCCAAGTGCTTGTTGTGAACATATAAAACCAACAAAATAACAACAAGTTCCAAGTGCTTGTTGTAATAACCAAAAAAACGCAACGAATTATAACAAGTTTCAAGTGCTTGTTATAATTACCAACGGGCAAATAAACTAATTTGTTCGAAACACAATCACTTCTAAGCAACATAATAAAAAAAAAAATTAAAAAAATGCTGCCCAAAAACGTTCGCAAAACTCTCACCTCACGCAAACATTCGCTCATTATTCCGTGGGTTGTACTGCATAATTACCTTTATTTATTTTATTAAAAAATAGTTGCTATTTTTGTTAAATAAAAACTACATATATGTAGGTTGAAAAAAGTCAAAAGTTTATTTAATTTGAAAAAAAAATAGTTCAAAAAAATTTTACGGTCTTACAAAAATTGTACTATTCGAGACCGGTTTTTTATAATGTCGAATATTTGCATACCCTACGGGAGTTGTTCCACAATATGGTTGACTGAATATTATTAATATACATATAGTTAATATACAATAAGGTACCTATACAAAAAGTTGCAAGTTTTTTAAATAAAATCCACGTTACCTATTTTTTGTACATTGGGGCTGAATGACCAGATCTGTTCCGACATTTAACTGACTGACTGTTATAACCGTTTTTTATATGCCATATCCAATCTGTATAAACAATTTTCAGTTTTTTTAAATTGATTTCATTACCACCGAAAAAACGACACGTTTGATAGCAGCTATGAACCGCCTGCTCTACAGTTGGCTTGGCTGACCGGAGTATGTGTGTGTACCAGTGAACTACAACGGGTAGCTTTTTTGTGACTCTAAGCACCGTTTCCAGATTGGGCGATTTATAGCCAATTGGGCGCTTTTTTTCTTGTTTTTGCGCTTAAATTTTTGGGAAATAGCCTGGCGATTTTTTGGGCGATTTTTGTGAAAACGGCATCGGCATGGGAATCAGCATACAAAATTAAGACAGCAGTAGGGGGAAAATTGTTTGGCAATATTTGTAAGTTGGCATTCATCTTGCTTTCCTTGCCACACTCTAATGCATTTGTGGAACGTATTTTTTCCGTCATGAATTTTACCAAAACTAAAATTCGTAACAGAATGAAATTAGATATGCTCATTCGAGTAAAATGCTTCATGAAGGCTCAAAACTGTTGTTGCAAGTTGCTGCCAATATCCGATGATATGATTTCAAAAATTAATAAATCAATGTATGAACTAAACAATACTTCGAGAATTGACGAAACGGAGGAAGAGTCTAATATGGCTGAAGTATTTATTATAATGGAACTACGTTTTTTGTAAAAAGTTTTTATTTTTAAAGTTGCATATTTAAAAATTCTAAATAGTTATAGTCTCTAAAAAAATATTCTTTAACGATAAAATTCTCGTATTAAATGAAGTAGCTTTTTTATTATTTTTTACAGATCTTAATATTATCTCAATATATATGAAAATAAGAACTTTTATATATCTAATACTATTAACAGATCTCAATATTATTTGGAAGAAATGTATATTATTTTTTTGTTTTTTCTAATATAATAAATTTCTTAGAAAAAAAATGCGATTTTGACGATTTTTTTTTTCATTGGGCGATTTTGGGCGATATTTTTTTTAAATCTCGCGCTTTTCTCAAAAAAGTTCTGGCAACACTGACTCTAAGTATATCCAAAAAAAAATAAGTACAAAAACCTACTCAATCCATATCGCACGCAACCCGACTTATACTCACTTATACGAAGCTGCAATGCGGCGGCTCAAATGAATATGAGTATCCTAAATCACGAGTCGGATCGGGTAAAGTTCGGGTTTTTCGGTTCATTAATACTTATGGTTGTCGTCAGTGTTGCCATGTGGGCAGATAAAACTATTCTATTTCTTCTCTTGCGGCCGACGATTCTCTCTCTGAGTGCCATTAGTGTTGCCATACTTTTGCTAAGAATTGGCTGTGTTTCATGAAATTTGTTTCGTTTAGTTTTATCTTCTGACACATCTTGTTTGTGTGTGTTGTATTCACACAATTGAAGAGACCAATACATTGAAATGAAATAGAAAAAATAAATAAAAAAATACTAAATAAAAGCAACTTTGAATCGTTAATCGCAATCGCATCATTCTGGACACATTCTCTGCGTTCGACGACCAGAGAGGGTCGATGGTCGCAACGATTTTTGATTCTGTTCAGGCTCGTACTCAGAGTACACTCAAAATATACTCAACTATAGAGCCCGAACAGAACCAAAGCGGCTGTCGGTTGTCGGATGCGCTGTGCAACAAAATACATGAAAATATCTGCAGCCGCCAAAATTTAAATGGCCGTAGAAATCCGCGACGGAAAAACGCCAGAATAGAATCAATTCTATTTTTTTCTCCGACTGCTGGCGGATCTCTCTTTGAGTGGCGTAAGTGTTGCCATATTTTAGCTAAGAATTGGATGTGTTCAGTGTTATTTTCTTAGTTTTTACTATGAGCTGACGTTTTGTTTTGTGTGTGTGTGTTGCATGCCATGGTAAAATAATACAAGGTAGCATTGACAACTGCTTATTTTCTCTTCTGCAAGAAAACATCTCCTGTCAAAAACCGCTTTTTGTGGAAATACATCAGCAGCTGCTGTGGTTGTTGTTTTTTTTTCACTTCAACGTTTTCAACATTGCTTGTGTTTTCAATGGCGGATTGTGAGCGCTCTCTTTTTGAGTATATTTTGCATTCTATGAGCTGGCATTTCGTTTTGTGTGTGTGTGTGTTGAATTTGTACCATTTACACAACGAAAAGCAACGCTGATCTCATGATACAATTATACAGGTAGCATTGACAAGTATAGATTTTCTCAGCAACAAGGAAACGACCATCTGTCAAAAACAGTTGTTCGTGCAAATAAAAATAAATAAATTTCGCAAAATATGTGCGTTAAATACACAATTATAATAATGAAAGTTGTGAAAAAATTATGTGTGATATTTGTTTAACGTTTTCCAGCCGTGGTGTTTTAATTTTAATTGAAAACTTCTTCAATTTCGTCCACATGCATCTGCAGCTGCTGAGGTTGCTGCACTTAAACGTTTTCAACCTTTTTTTTTCTGTTTGCACTTAATAACATTAAGTTTACAAATTATTTTCGTTCTAGTAATAATAACTCACTATTAATTAAATAAAATAGGCAATATTTTGTAAGAAAATGTTTGGTTATTTGCAAGCGCTGAAACATAAAAAATGGCGAAAACATAAGAAATAATTGAACGCTCTCTTTCTAGACATTTTTTTTGACAGATGGTCGTTGCCCAAGCAACTGTCAATACTACCTTGTATTATTATACCATGCGCTGATCTGACAACCGCTCCTATTCTGGACGTGTTCTCAGCGGATTTCTCCGAGAGAGGTCCGCTAACCGACAGCCGCTTTGGTTCTGTTCGGGCTCATACGCGGATATAGCGCCTCTTCAATACTCTAACTCGACGCACTCATTGAATACGAGTCCAAGTGCTTCGGGTCACGCCGCGCTCGGATATAAGTATGTACTTATACCCGAAAAAATGCTAATGAGTTGAATGAGTATAACTACTGTACATATTTTATTGAGTACGGATAGGGTAGAGAACAACAAGTAACTCGAGTATGATTCGAGTATCCGATTTTTATGGAATACTCATTGCAGTTCTCTGGTACACAACCATGGTATAATAATACAAGGTAGCATTGACAACTGCTTATTTTCTCTTCTACAAGAAAACATCTCCTGTCAAAAACAACTGTTTTGCAAATGCATCTGCAGCTGCTGAAGTTGTTGTTTTTTTCACTTCTACGTTTTCAGCATTGTTTGTGTTTTCAATGGCCGATTGTGTGCGCTCTCTTTTGAGTATATTTTTTGACATGAGATGTTTTCCCAAGCAACTGTCAATGCTACCTTGTATTATTATACCATGGTACATAACAACAATAACCAATTGCCGGAAAATCAACTCTTTTAAATTCAAAGAATATTTTTTGCACTGGCTCTCCGTCTATTACTATGTTTCAATGGCGAGTTAACTCGGGGTTAGGGTTTTCGTCGAGTTAAGAAAATGGCGTTGCTAACTCGATAGTGTTTCCATGCACAGCATCGAGTCGAGTTGAAATTGTCAATTTCATTTGACAGTTTTGTCATCGTAATACCTTGATTATTTGTTCATATTAACTTATTTTGCTTTGTTTAAACTTACAATCTGGCAACGCCACGGTATCTCTCTTTTATCTTATATTATTCTAGTTTTGCTTCATGTCTTACTTTGAGACGCTGGTCGTTGGTCATTTTTAAAAAAAAGGTACTATTCGTTATTCGCGGAAGAAATGTAAACGGTGAAGTTGTGAAAAATCAACCTAGCAAATATTTATTAAAATAAAAATATTTAAACTCTTAAAGAAAGAAAGTTAATTCATTTTTCTCTGGATATCTTGACAAAGTCAGAAGTGGGATATGGATTTGACCACCTACACGCTCGTGGAGCTAAAGGAGATGCTTCGCCAACTTGGTGAGAAGACCATGGGGAGCAGATCGGAGCTCGTGGCGCGTCTAGAGCAGTGCGACCGCGAGATATTAAGAACTCTTGGACGAGATGCGGAGTCATCTTCCGCAGTCACTGATAACGCAGAGGACGCCCAGGCCGTGTCAGCAACGAATGGAGACCCTGCCATGAAGAAGTTGCAGGATGACGTCAGCAGTCTCCAGAGGACCATGGAAATGCTGAGTCAACAACTTCAGGCAGTGGTAACTTCGTCGACGCTGTCGAGGCAGGACGCGGCCGTTTGTTTTCAAAACAAACGAGTAGCGTCAAGCGTCGCCTACTCGTTAACGCCTGTTTCGTTGGTGCCGACTGCGACAGCAAATCAGGCGAGCGTGTTTTCGCAGAATTTGTTGCAGCTTTCTCCGAGTCATAATATGCAGCCGAATTTGCAACATGATACTCTGAATTCGCAGAATTCTAACGCGTTAACAAATGTCGAGTTGTTTGCTGGTACAGCACCAACATACACAACAGCGTCGAGAAATTTCGAGTTGCCGCTAGTGTCTCTCGCGTCGAATAATTCAAACGTTTTGTATCGTAGTAACGCGGGTGCACCGAGTATTATTAGTGGTGCTACAATGCAAGGACAAAGTTCCGTTGACGGGTGCAATCAACAAATAAACATACGCGATATAATTAGTATCTTACCGGAATTTGATCCGTGCAGCGACGAGATAACCTCGGTACAGTTTGTGAATCGCGTAGAACAGTTGAAAAATGTGTATGGTTGGCCCGAAAATTTAGTTCTCTTTGCAATACAGTGTAAGCTCAAGGGTGCTGCCAAGTTGTGGGTAGACGCACATCCAGTTTTCCATTTGTGGTCACACTTTGTATCGGAGTTTTTATTAGACTTTCCATGTGTAGTAAATGTCGCGGACATTCACATACAAATGATGCATGCACGCATGGCCAAAAGTGAACCAATTTTATCTTTTTATTATAAAATGCTAGCCATAGGTCGACGCGGTAGTTTAGACGACAGCTCTATTATCCGATACACAATAAATGGATTAAACGATGATGGGTTGCGTAGAACCCTTGCAGCCATGAATTTTGTTAAGTGCGCGGATTTAATGAGAACTTTAAACAGTGTTGTAGCAAGTACAAACAAATTACCAAATCAGTTCACGTCGGGTCCTCAATCGTGCAGAACAAATCCTGGTGAAACGAAACCAATAATAGAAAAAAAAGATAATGGTAAATCAGGTCCGGTGTGCTATAACTGTCGCGATCGTGGTCATTTGGCCAGAAATTGTCCACAACCAAGAAAAAAAATACATCAACAAGATGTAACTAGTGCTAACCGTGAAAAGGCTGGTATTAACAAAATTGAAAGTGATGTGTGCGTAAAGAATAAAACAGAACTCACCAAAACAGTTTTAATAAATAACTTCAAGTGTAGTGCACTCATTGACTCTGGAAGTTCCAAGTCTCTTGTAAAGCAGTGTGTCATAGAAAAATGTGGCGGTATTCTTGATCAGTGCAAAGAAACTCTACACGGTTTTGCAGGTGGTGAATACAAATGCCACTCGAAAATTTGTGCTTCGGTTAAGATCGATGGTAACGAGTATAAATGCGAACTTTTGATTGTTGAAAATAGTATGCTGGACTATGATGTGCTAATCGGTATGGACGTTTTAACGAAAGGCCGGGTGATCATTGAAAACGGTGACTGTAAAATAAATGCCTTAATAAAATAAAACCGCAAATATAGGTGAAAAGCTTTCGGAAGCTGAAAAGAGTGATTTAAATCAATTATTGAACTCGTTTATCGGTTGTTTCGGGGAGAACTTAGAACATCTCGGAAAGTGCGGTACGGTGAAGATTCAGATTGCGGTAACGTCAACTAAACCAATTGTTAAAAAGCCATATGCGATTCCGATTCCAAAGCAGAAAACTGTGGAACAAATTATAAACGAACTAATGGCAGCCGAAATAATTCGCTCATCATCGTCACTGTATGCATCTCCAATCGTCCTGGTGCGCAAGCAAAATGGGGAAGATCGTCTTTGCGTGGACTATAGAGAGCTGAACTCCATCACAGAAAAGCAACCATGGTCAATGCCAACTGTAGAATGTGCGTTGTCAACATTACAAGGTAAGAAGTATTTTACAACCTTAGACTTAATGTCCGGCTATTATCAGAAAGAAATCTCGGAAGAGTCGAAGCAATATACCGCCTTCGTTACGCACAATGGACATTACGAATTTAATCGGATGCCCTTTGGCCTGCGCAACGCTCCATGCACATTCCAAAGGATGATGTCACAATTACTTGAACCAATCAAAGATAAAGTGGTGAGTTATGTGGATGAGGTCATCATTGCATCCGACACGTTCGAAGAAGGTCTTCAGAATCTTAGGGAACTTTTATGTATTTTGAAGAGAGAGGGTTTAACGCTGCGGCTAACAAAATGTGCCTTTATGAAGGGAAGTGTTACATTTTTAGGGCACGAACTTGATGAAAATGGACTGAAGCCAGGCCGAATAAAAACGATCGCTATAAATGAGTTTCCACTTCCAAGCAACGCAACAGATGTTAGGCGTTTCTTAGGTCTAACAGGGTTTTTTAGAAAATTTATTGAAAATTATGCACGGATTGCTGCACCACTCACGCATCTTACAAAAAATGATTCAAGTTTTAACTGGTCAACGGAATGTAACGAGGCGTATCAGCAACTAATAGCACTTCTAACAAGTGAACCAGTTCTTGGTATCTACGATGTAAACAAAGAACATCAAGTACATACAGACGCCAGCAGTATTGGTATCGCAGGAATACTACTTCAACAAGAGGATAATGGATCATTTAAGCCTATTGTTTACTTCAGTCGCATGTGCAACAATGCTGAGCAAAATTACCATGGATATGAGTTAGAGGTTTAAGCTGTAGTGGAGTCGTGCCAGCGGTTCAGAATGTATTTGTTAGGAAAAAAATTCACTGTTGTAACAGACTGTGCCGCTATCTCTAGTTTAAAGACTACAAAACCCATGATTCCAAGAATAGCACGCTGGTTTCTACGATTACTCGAGTATGATTACGACATCATCCATAGGCCAGGAACCTCAATGAATCATGTCGATGCATTGAGCCGTGCTCCTGTTGAAAAACCTATCGAACCAGAGGATGTAGGGGCGAATGTGATGCCTATCGCGGTGAATGTCGATGACTGGTTGGTCATTATGCAGAAGGAAGATTCAAAACTGAAAGAAATAATGGATAATTTGAATGACAGCAAAATCACAGCACATTCTAAAATATATAAAAATGACTTCGTGCTGAAAAAGAATCGATTATATAAAAAAGACGAAAACGGAAAGTTGATGCTGGTTGTTCCGCGTGGTATGAGGTGGAGAATTGTCAAGCTAAGTCATGATGATGCAGGTCATCCAGCAGTGGAAGGAACTATTCGACGAATTCAACAACATTTTTGGTTCCCACGATGTCGTAACTTTGTAAAAAACTATATCAAATCATGCATCGAATGCTGTTATAGTCGCGAGCCGGTGAGGAAGGAATGCCAGCTGTATGGAATGGAAATTCCGAAAGTTCCATTTGAGGTACTGCACATGGATCATTTAGGACCATTTATTAGGAGTCGGCGAGGGAACGAGCACATATTGGTAATTGTCGATGCGTTAACTAGATACTCCATAATATTTGCTGTGAAATCAACAAAAACAAGACCTGTTATTGACTGAATCAGCTAACACTGCATTTCGGCATGCCGAAGATGTTGATCACAGATCGTGGAACGTCGTTCACATCATCAACCTTTGCAGAATATTGCAATGAAAATAATATTCAACACATTAAAGTGGCCGTTAGAACACCTAGATCAAATGGTTTGGCCGAGAGGATCAATAAGTCGGTTCTATATTTTCTGAAAGCCTCTACATCAAATGCTAAAGATTGGGACCTGGATCTTCGTAGATTACAATGAACCATTAACACACGTGTCAATTCAACAACGAAATACTCTCCGATGGATCTTGTATTTGATTTTCCTTTGCGTGACATCGGAGGTAACAAAGTAATAGCAGCTTTACATGACGATGAGATTGAACTGGACGTCGAACCAATGAGCAAGAAACGAGAAGAAGCCATAAAGAATATTGAATGGGCACGCAAAGTGTGGAAAGCAAGATTTGACGCCAAGCACAAAAAGCCACACAAATACAACGAGGGCGACCTGGTTCTTATTGAAAGTCCCATCTCAAGTACAGGCGAGTCACGCAAGCTGGAAGTCAAGTATCGTGGACCGTATGTAATTACAAAAGTATTACGGTTTGATCGATATGTGGTTGAAGATATCGAAGGATCGCAGATAAAACAACGACGATATAGCACTGTGGCTAGCAGTGACAAATTAAAACCGTGGTGCGAATTATATCCGGAAGTCGATGATGTATATGATGCTGATGATGATAACCATGAACCCGAGTAACTCGAGACGAGTGAAGTCAGGAAGGGCCGAGTTGTCATCGTAATACCTTGATTATTTGTTCATATTAACTTATTTTGCTTTGTTTAAACTTACAATCTGGCAACGCCACGGTATCTCTCTTTTATCTTATATTATTCTAGTTTTGCTTTATGTCTTACTTTGAGACGCTGGTCGTTGGTCATTTTTAAAAAAAAGGTACTATTCATTATTCGTGGAAGAAATGTAAACGGTGAAGTTGTGAAAAATCAACCTAGCAAATATTTATTAAAATAAAAATATTTAAACTCTTAAAGAAAGAAAGTTAATTCATTTTTCTCTGGATATCTTGACAGTTTTGTTATTTTTAACTAGCGAAATGGATACTAATAAAAACAATTGAAATTTTGTGCTTAATTCATACAACTAAAATTAAGCAAACGTTAAACATGTTAACAACACAACATATTACAATGTCTGCACGAAGAAGAAATATTTTAAAAAAAAGAGTTCTCAGGCGCTTATCGCATTCCACCGAAATGTTAATGGAAATAATTAACAATAAAATGGCCATCTATTTAGCCTCAATCCCAAAAAGAAATCTTCATAAATTATGGATGAAAGAAAGAAGCATTATTAATAGCAATAATTATGATGAGTTTGTAGAGAGTTTTCGAGTGGATAAGGCAACGTTTGTATATTTATGCAATCGGTTAAAATCTGAGCTTCAACCTGATCCCGGCCATGTCCGAGAGCCTATTTCTACTGAGATGAAAGTAGCTATACAAGCTTGCCTCGTGCTCAGTATACCGAGCAGTTGGAAACCAATATGGAGTTCACAAAACTTCTGTCCATAGATGTCTCAAGCAATTTTGTGCTGCCGTAATTAAAATTCTGCTTCCTGAAGAAATAAAAATGCCACAAATGTTTTTTTGATATAAAATGGCCATTTTTATCGAATGAGTCTGCAAAATTTTAAAAAGATAGGTTCAGAATTTTCGAGTAATTTTTGTCACCGATTAAAAAATGCCATTTCGAAAAATTATGTTTTAAGTTTCAACTTCAGTTTACACGAAGGAAACAATTTTTTTCACATACATGCAGCCATCTATTCAGGACCCATATGGTAGCTCTTCCACCGACGAGGATTCTTATAAATTTCCTGTTGCTTTTCATTTTTCTCTCATCGCGCACCTCTCTGTTACTGCAATCTAGTTGTCGAACCTTCGAGCACTGATGTTAACGTCACAGTAATTACTGTTTTCTACAGTATTTTGACTGCTCATACAGTACGACAGTAATTTTTTGAAATATCAAGTACTTTCAATGGCCGGACAAAAATATAAAGATTTTTTAGAAAAAATTTGCTAAAGTCACATTTGTTACTTCTCTGTTCTTCTCATAAATTTACCATCCCTGGAATTTAGTGCAAATTGGAACGATGCCCTGATAACTTTGCAGATTATAGTAGGTCTGTTTCCGTACTTTACAATGTGTAAGATTTGTGTAAAATGTGTGCAAGAGAGTAAAAACGAAATGTGAGAATAGTTACAAAAGTACGGAAACAGCTTCCAGTAGGTTTCAAGCACAAAACAGCTGATTTTGATTGTAGACGGCAGCACAAAATTTAAAACATTTTCACTCAAATTATTAAAAGCCATTTTTAATGCAAAACTGAACAATTATTTCATTTTTATTTATTATTATTTATTTATTGTACGTAAATTTCTTTTTAGGCACACAATTTGTGAGTTTATTTATCGCAAAACATAAACAATTATGAAATGTAATTTGACATTTGCTTCTTCTTATTGATGCTTATTCTTCTTGATGCTTGTTCTTACTTTACTCGAAGTCTCGAGTTCTAGCACTCTCTGTGCACTTTGTGTGCTCGAGAGAGCGATTTTATGCTTGTTCTTCTTCTCCCATTTTAAGCACAGAAAGTACGGAAACAGAAAATAGTGTCCCACAAGTTACACAGACATTAAAACGTAGGAACGATGGCATTTATTGATAGTTCTACACAGTGATGTGATTTGGTGGGATTTCGGGCTCATTTTGGGATATTTGGCCTATTTGTGTGGGATTTCAGATGCTTAGGTGGGATTTTCTACTGAATCAAAATTTAAAGTGTAAATTAGCAAAACTGGTTGGTATCACTTTTTTGTAATCTTTCAAAATTTTTCGTTTAATTGCTGTTTCATTGACTTTAAATATGTAAGAAAGGGATATGTATATTCAAGAGGCTTAAAATTAATGAAAATAAGATCCTCATATAAAAACAAAAATATATGCTCAGTTTCATTTTGATGCAACGAAAGAAATTTACGATTACTTCATACACTTAAGAGAGTTTTTATAAAAAACGCAGTTTTTAACTTTTCGTATTTTTTTTTTTTTTTTTTATAAAATTTGTTATATAGATTGAAAAACTTTATTATATACATTATTAAACTATAAAATTATTATAATGTTGAAAAAATGTAGGGGAGGATGCCCGCCTACTAAACACGTTTTGCTTGGAGGCCATACCTTTAACTACCTTTTAAATACCTCATACCTAACAAGAGTTTTAATCAGAATTTAAAATTTCCAAAAATTGTAATTTTGGCAGTCGATCTAGCAAAAGTCTTGAAATCAGTCGCTTAAAAAATCAACCCAGCTACTGAAAACCTAAAACAAATCGTTGAAAAAAATTAGAAAATGAAGCAAAATCGCTAGTTTTTGAAAGTTTATAAAAAGTTTATTCTATCAATAGTTCACAATGACTCACTGAACTTTCAACAAAAGAGATTTGAATTTCTTTGATGGCTGCAGCCATCGCATCAGAATTTATATTCGTTCTTCTTTTCATTTTTTAGGCGACGCCTTTCTAAAATTTTATCTGAACGTGGACGAGAATAACGAAAACTCTTTTAACTAATTTCAAACACTATTTTTAATCATATAAATGACAATTTTTTACTTGCACGATTTCTGAAAATTTGTTCGGAAGGTGAACCAACGTTTTGTTCAGTAGGTGGGCAGGCACGCCATCATGATATGACGTGAAATATTTTTTTTCCATTTCTCAATATTGTTCGATTGCTCGTCGAATTGTGAAAAATAAACATTAAATATAGAATTCTACTCATATTCACCTTTTTTTATCGATAAGAAACACTCTGAAATTCACTAAATAGAGATGAACTATTTTTGCTCAGCTTCGTTTAATTCGAATATTTTATTTCTCAACGGCCGTGGGGCTAAAGCAGCATGCGTATTCATCTCAATGACTTATCAAAAGTGAACATTCAATGAGATGTTACTGCGACACTTTACACATTGGCGCATCATACAGACGTCAGAACTCACAGTGTTCAGTAGTAGGTGGGCCCGTTCAGCAGGTGGGCAGCCTTATTTCTTTTCAAAAATTGCATAAAAAATCGTTATTGGTATAAATATTTGGGTCATTTTGGTGGGATAAACAGGTCTAAATCGGGATGTGATCGGGATTTTTTACTAAATCAGAATCACATCACTGGTTCTACAAAGAGAAATGGATTTTAAGTTGTAATTCGGAAGCAATAAGCATAAAGTAGCAGCTATTTACCGGAAGATGACGGACTTTTCAGTGGGCAGCTGAGTGAATAAATGCACAGACAGCAATGTGTTTGCAGCCTCCAGACGCAAGTGATACATGAACTCCCTAAAAGTAAATGTTGAGATAAATAATTCAGTTAATAGTCACAAAAATGTCTTTCTCTCTATATTCTTATATTACAGGAATCGTTATTTTATTTTTCAAAACAATTTTTGCAACTTACATTTTTCACAGCTGACAAGAAACTTATTTTGGCGCTAACTTTGACACAACTGAAGCATTTTAATGTTTATATTGTTGTCTCTTTCTAACAAAACTGTCCTGCAAGACATGCCTAACCCAGTGGAAAAAAGAAGGAGTAAAAAGGGATTGCAGAAGCACTTCACAGGCAGCCAGAGGGCCTTACGCACTCAATTCTACGCTTAATTATTTTTTGTATGAAATGTCCCAAAGTGCAAGCCCTTGCACTCTCACTTCTCAGTGAAGAGCTTATAGAAGTTGTTATGTGCAACATCTTCAGGAAGTACCCGTTTAGCAGCATTTTCATAACACGTTGCAAATAACAGTATACAGAATTGGTTATGTTCAAACTCTTCTGCAACAACTTCCCTACTTCCTAGCAAAGAACAACGTGTGGAAGCGGTTATTTGCAATGTCTTTTTATATATGTAGCTAAAATAGAAAACTCAAATTTCGGTTAAGGATATAACAATTTTTATTATTTTTAAATTCATTTTTTAAATTCATTTTTTAATTTATAGTTTGTACATACATTATGTACACATAAAAAATTAAATTAAATATTAAGTTAAATATGAAATATGAAATATTAAGTTAAATATGAAATGTGAAATATTAAGTTAAATTTTTTAAGTTTGTTTTTTATCCAAGCAAGTTTTCTTGTGGATTTTATTTTTCGCAATTTTAAAACCTTTCTTTATTTCCGCCACATAATTTTCTTTTGTCCCAACCTTGTCAGCGGATGCTTCTACAGATGGAAAAATAAAATTATGGGATATTAAAGGTAAACAGTTTTTATGAAAACTTACTAAAAAAGATATTGTTTGCTGCAACAAAAATTTTGAATGCCTCCTTTTTCTGTATGCCGTCATAGTTAAAATTCAAAAAAACGTTCTGTCCAATTAAATTATGCGAATTCTTAGAGATGCCACCCCTCTCACAAATCTTTCGAATCACAGCCAACTAAAAATGTTTAATTTATTGTATATAAATGTAATGCAAAAATATTTACGCATAATATACCAAATCCGCTTCATTATAATGAGCAATGTTTCCTTCGAATCTCTGCAGTTCTTCAGCGTTTTCTATTGGAAATATTCGCGAAAGTTCAGTATCAATGTTTTTGTCAGTAGCAAGCTCTCGCACGACTACTTTTATAGTGGCTAGTTCACCAACTGTAACCTCATTTTGTTGTTTGATAATCTCTTTTAAGTTTGCTATATCTGACGCTTGCTTTGCTATCATAGCTTGAAGTTGGTTAACTTGAAGTTCAATGTCGTAAATAGAAAGATGAAAAAAAAATTCATACAAAGATATAAAAAAATATATAAAAAACAGGGGCCGATAATCGTTATTTTAAAATTTAAATTCAAAAAATCAGACGGAAAGATTTTTTGATTTTTTTACTGTTATGTACGATCCCTGATAAAAACATATACAGTATAATCAATTAACTTACTGTTTATTTGATCAAATGATTTAAATGACCCAGTTGGTGCATTTTTTTGACGCAAAATACCTTGATTTTCTGACATTTTATGGCTATGGTTATTATTATGGCTATTATTATTATTATTGAAGATGAAACTTTTTGCTTTTCCAAAAAATTACAAACGAAGCGTTTTCTTAACAGCTCAAATGAAAAGACCCCTGAAATGGAAAAAATTAAATTTGAAATGGAAAAAGATCAATTTGAAAGTAAAAAGATTTAATTTAGAATGGAAAAAGTTTAATTTGAATTGTAAAAGGTTGAATTTTAAGTTAAAAACCTGTATTTTGTTGATTTATTAACAGCTGTGCAGGAGAGGAATAAGTACGCGTGTGTTTAGGTATGGTAAACACATCGTTTTGGAAGCTATATTATCAATACTAAAGATTTCTTCTGCGTTTCCTGATATTTCGCCAGTACAAATTCCTAAGCCTGGCATCGAGTTTAAGGGTATTTCAAAAAAATTGCTCAAATTTTGCAGCCTCAAACCTTTTACAAACCCATTGCTTTCATCCAAAAAACCAGTTATTTTTATGGGAACATATGGCTTTATACAACAGAAATTATCTGGTATAGAAGTACTTAAGAAGTAGTCCTGAGTTTGAAAGCTTATAATGCTGCCCTTGCGATTTTTTTAAATCCTTTCTCTTTAACTTTTAAATCAAAATCTGTATCAGCATATTTATTGTGGATTTGTTGCAATATCAGCGATGGTTTTCGAATTTTTCTTTTCAAATGTTGCAGAAAATTCTCAAAATCGTATGCTGAAAAATTTTTAACTATACCCATTTCTTGCACACTTTTACTTAAGTGAAGTAAGCAGTGAACATTAAACGTAACACTGCTTTCCCCAAATATACGTGGAAAGTTTTCCACAAACAATTCTAGCATTCCGTTTGCTATTTGAACGTTCGATTCGAACTTATGAGGTGTTGAAAGCAGTCGATAAGCTGAATGAAGTAACAAAAATTCAAAATAAAAATCATCATGTACTATGTTTTTCAATACAACTGGCCCGGTATAGAGTACAAATTGACGAAACTCCGTTGACTTCCACCTTAAAACTTCATCCACTGAGCGGGGTTTCCTTTGAAATTCTCTTGGAATATTTGCAGATAGTGAAACTAATCTAGATGAGAGCAAATCTTTACTATCTTTGCTGAATTTCGAAGTGCTTTTTCCATTAAGAAGCATAGATAGCATTTTTTTTTGTAAGGCCTAAGTCCACTAAATGCATTGGCTCCATTGGAAACTGCGTTATCATTTTAGTACCTATAACTTATAGTACAGTAGGAGTATATTTATGCATATCTAAATGAAATGCGAGCTGTTTTCTATCTGTGAAGTCCTTATCTGTTCTCAATTGCGATGAAAACGTACTAAATGTTGTGACATTGTTTATTCTTGTGCCTTGTTGGTAGCATTTACTGCAACCCACGAAAGCATTATGGCCAACAATGCCACACATAAAAGATCGTGCCGGCGTGTCACATATTTTTATATGTTATATGTTATCATGACCTACATGTCGGTCATTGTATTGCTGATATTTAGTGAGAACGGTAGCTTTAATAAGAATATGCACAACATTGTAAGTGAAAGAAGGCGGAAGAGGCAAAGTAGTATTCACTTTATATCACAGTGAAATATACGATAAAAACATCCTAGATATTACTTGTTATACGATGTTTTATATCGTTCTTATCATTAAGTTTATATTTAGATTTAATAGTACTTAAGTTTTCATTTTCCTTTTTCAAATGATTGAATTTTATAATATCTGTTTACACTAACATAAAATATATAATTAATTTTAGTTTTTATGATCTTATCTCATATCTTATTCACTTAATATTTAATATAACATTTAACACATATATAAAATTGTAAGATAATTGTAGTGTTGGCTGAATTTAATGTTAAAATTATGATTTTGTTATATTTTTATTTCAAAAATAGTTATTTTTGATATAATAGAATTTTAGAAACTAAATAAAACATAATTTTATAATTATATTTATAAAAATAAAATGTTTACAATAATGTTTTACTTCTACGTTAGCCCTATATATTTACGACGTAACATCTAACCGTTTTGTACGTTAGTCCTACACATTTACTACGTAACATCTAACTTATTTATATGTTAGTGCTACATATTTTGTTCGTAACGTTTAACTGTTTAGCACGTTATATCTAACAGAATGTAAGGGGAAATTCATTTCAAAGCACTCGTTTGTGGTGCAAGCTTTTGCTATGTTTGCTATGCTCTCATCAATGAAATCAAGCCTAACACCATGAACCAACAAGACAAGATCAAGCAATCAGCAGTGCGAGAAAAAAGTATTTGTTTCGTGCTACGTCATCGGTCACAAAAAAAGCTATATTGCATACGTTTTTCATGCAAAACATTTGGAAACTTAAAAAAAAGTGGAAAATTATAAAATGAACAATTCGCAAAAAAGTGTTTGAATACTTTGTTTGTTTATATTTTCATGCAGTAACGAAATTTAAAGTAATTTTTTTTTTGCTGTTGCAATTATTGCACGTCGCTACAGCACACTTCAATTTTATAAAAAACAAAAAATTACTGAATTATAAACCCTAATAATTCTTTAAAAATTCAAGAAACAATTGTTCACATCCAATCGCTACACATAAACAAAAGAATTTGTGACCGATGACGTCAGACCTATCAGCTTTGTTTTGTTTACAATATGGCGGCTCTTTTGTTTGCATGATCTTTATTTCTTGGTTCATGGCCTAACACTACAGAGAGCACTCGTCGCTTGAACAGAACAAGAACAAACTAAAACTAAAACAATGTTAGGCACGATTCGGAAAAGAAGTCTGCACTGACTGGAAAGTTATGTAAACAACAGCAGAACGCTTGAAGTTATGCTGTGTTATTTAAGTTTCATATTCTACATTTTCTTGTAAAAAATCATTAGGTGCATATATTTAAAAAGCTAAAAAAAAGGGATTTTCTTATTAACTATTCAAATTATAATAGAAGACTTATTTGTTTTGTATTAAAATGCATGTTTTCCGTTGTAATAATAATATTTAATTAAAAACAAGTTACAATTTTAAAAATTTGTAAGTAACAAAATATAAGAAATTCATCAAATTATATAAAATAACAATTATTAATACTACAATAATGTTGTAGGTGTGTTTTTACTTTCATTATTTTTGGTGATATTGTAAGTCTGGTGTAGTTAGTTTCTTATGATGTTGGATTGTTGCTGATGATGATTTCGTTTGTTGTTTATGGTAGCATTGGTATTTGTGTGATTGTTGGCCTATTGTGGAAATCTTTTTATTTTATTATTGTTTCTTCTTGTTGATGTAGCTTTCGATTCCGAGAAAACTATTGCTTGTATGAAAAAATTCTTGAATAAGAAGTGTTTAAAAACCCACGACGACTAAAGTTTCGCAATAAAATTGGATTAAAAAGGAAAAATTTCTGGCGTTATCTGGGTTAAACATTCATTATAATAAAACTAAAATTTAAATAACTTACGTCATTTACATCTTTTCTATTAAGCAATTATTTACAAAATTTTCTTCAAAAAAAAAAAAAAAATTTAAAAAATTGTTAAAAAAAATACACCACTCACTAAGAAATAAAAATAATTACTTCGTCAAGGTTCTGCCGCTTAAAGGGTTAATGCTTAGCAAAGAATTGAAAAAAGTAGCGATAATGCAGACGTTAACTGTGCTTAATATATATATATTAACAAACAAATGACGCGCAAAAAGGAATGAAAAAAAGAAAACAAGCAACAACATTAACTAACAACAAAAACTAACAAACACACAAACAAACTTTACAACTTGAAAAAAAAATTACACAAAAATTACATATATAAATTAATGATTGAACAAAAAATAAATACAAATCAATTATATTAAACATTCATTATAAGAAATATATAATATTAAATATTATAATAAAATTAAAATTTTAATAACTTACATCATTCACATCCATTCTTTTTAGCAATTATTTACAAAATTTTCTCCAAAAAAAAATAAAAATTAAAAAAATTGTTAAAAAAACACCACTCATTACGAAACAAAAATAATCACTTCGCCAAGGTTCTGCTGTGTTAGGTGTGATTGATGCATTTTTCGCTGTTATAAATTGTTCTGTTTTTATTAAACAAACAACATCGTGCTCTGTTAAAGCAAACGGCGAACATAGTTCTCTTTGAAGTCGACGAGTGCTCTGCAGTGCTTGTTTGTTGTTATTAAATGACTTGGATAAGCTCTGCTTGACTAACAGAGTTCTGTCAAGCTCTGAACTCTGCACTGTTGGATCTACTGTTGTGGAAAAAACGAGTGCATTTGTGCAGAGGTTTAATATTTACATTAGGTGTATTAGTTAAATATTCGGTTAACTTACCGGTAGTATTAACATGAGTAGGCGAGACAGCTATAAGTGAAAGTATACCTGACACTTCATGAGTAAGAAAAGGATGGCATTATTCATGTACATGAGTTTCGGGTAGTTTTTTCACATCGCTCTTAAGAAACTCATAGAAACTGCTTCATATAGCCTACCCTAAACTTTCGTTAGCACTATCAGTTAAATTACCGATTAATTAACTAGGACTGTTCTTGCAGGGTAGATAGTTCCGCGGACATGTTACAAACTGCTGCATATGAGTTGCATGCGTTTCATTCAATCAAATGAAACTGCGGAGCAGCGTTGCCATTGTGACGTTAAATACGTCATTTTGGCGTACTTTAAGCTCTAATGGCGATTGACGTATTTTGAGGCATATTTGACGTATTTAATAGACACAATAGTTTTCATTATATCAAAAAGTCTTAAAGGTAGAATATGAACGTCTGAACATTGATATATGATAATGCAACACCAAAAATAATAAATACAAAATTATGCCATGCGCATGTCTGCCTACGTCATGATCGACACATTGTCAAAATCAGCTGTTTTTCACTGAGCAAAACATAAAAAACGACTGTAGCTGAAAAAAAAAATCTTACAGAACTATTTCGCACTATCTTTTGTCTTTTCTTGCACGAACAGAAAATCAGTGAGAAGAACAGAGAAAGAGTCTTTTCCTATCCACGCCACGAAAGACCTAACGTCTTGCGCAGAACGGTGCAACTTTTTCTGCCTCTGATGGCGTAATCTGATTTCTATTATTTTTGATGCAACACTGCCTACTTAAGTGATAATGTTATCGACTTTATTGTCATCGCAAGGGTTTGTTAGCGGCGTGATATTTATACCTCCACGTTTCAGAAACGTAAATGGAGGTATATTAATTGTCACTCCGTTTGTAACGCCCTAAGGAGGCATGGTAGGTATAGAAAAGTATATATATTCTTGATCAGCATCACCACCCGAGTTGATTTAGCCATATCCGTCTGTCCGTATGTCTATGATCACGATTACAGCCGTAATTTTAAAGCTATCATCACGAAATTCAATATTTAAGTTTTATCTAAAAAATAATGGTCAAGTTCGAAAATGAGTCAAATCGCATGAAAACCACGCCTACCCCTTATACAAAGTGACTTTATCAAAACGGTAAAATCTCTTAGAATTTCGCAAAAATTAGTATATGGACATGCAATTTTGCATATGAGTTTTGATATATAATATGCACTTTAAGTATGAAATTGAAACAAATCGGATGAAAACCACATCTATCTCCAACACAAAGTGACTTTATCAAGAAGGTAAAAACTCTCTAAAATCCACAAAAATTAATATATGAACTTGAAATGTTGCATATGAATTTTTATATATAACATGTAGGTACTCTGTGTATGAAATTCCCATACAAAGTGACTATCAAAAAACAAAAGCGAATATTTTCTGTTAAGACTATAACGAAAACGTTTTTACAGCTAAACATTTAATTGATTGCTTAAGACTTTGAATATAAAGGGTGTTTTTTTTAGGGGTTTGTTTTTCGAATAGAGATAAAACTGGTATTTTGTGGTCAAATATGGCAACTCTAATGTCATTTATGTTCAGTTTGGTTTGCCATTTCATCATGAACAGGTTGACAAAAGAACAACGCTTGCAAATCGTGCAAATTTATTTCGAAAATAATGGTTCAGTTCGCGAAGTTTACCGCAAGCTCCGTCCATTTTATGGTCGACATAATCGTCCATTAGAGCAATTAATTCGGTTAACCATGGGTCGTTTTCGCACTACGTTTACTCTATGTGATAATACGCATCCGCAGAGACGTCGAACAGTGCGCACCGAAGAAACAATTGCCGCTGTAGAGCAAAATGTTGAAGAGGACCCGAATGAATCGATTCGCCACCGTGCACAGCAATTGGAGCTTTGTCCATCAACTTTATGGAAGATTTTGCGTAAAGATCTTGGCTTGCGACCTTACAAGATCCAGCTTGTGCAAGAATTAAAGCCGCGAGACCATGCAATGCGTCGTGATTTTGGTGTATGGGCCGAAAATGAGATTGATCTCGATGCTGATTTTCATCGCAAAATTTTGTTCAGTGATGAGGCTCATTTTTGGTTGAATGGCTACGTCAACAAACAAAATTGCCGCATTTGGAGTGAAGAGAATCCACATGAGATCCTTGAGACGCCATTACATACGATGAGCGCATAATTTCGCGGAATGGACCTGTCAATTGGCCACCAAGATCGTGTGATTTGACACCATTGGATTATTTTCTTTGGGGATATGTGAAGTCGCTCGTCTACGCCAACAAACCAGAAACGTTAGGGGACTTGGAGGCCAACATTCGTGGCGTTATTGCCGACATACGGCCCCATATGCTCGAAAAAGTGGTTGAAAATTGGACCTGTAGAATTGGCTTTATTCGAACCAGCCGCGGCGGCCACATGCCCGAAATCATATTTAAACATTAATGGCATAAAATTATCCTTCCAATAAAGCCAAATTGATGGACATTAAAACGATTTTCTTGTGTTTTATTTCAATTCGAAGTTCTATACCTCTAAAAAAAACACCTTGTACTTTGGTTCGGCCGTGGGGGTATTTTAGCTTCGGCCCAGTCGAAGATAATTTCTTACTAGTTTTTAATGTATTCAACGAGCATGCAGCTTGCAGCCAAAATGGAGCGCTATTTTCAGCTTCAATATTGAACTGACTTTTTTTTTATCTTAGGCTTGTGCTAAACAGGTCCGAGGTCGGAACGAACATGGAACAATTCTTTTGTACAGCGGAACTAGTTCGCGGAAACATGTCCGCGGAACTATGTAGTTCCTTTGAGCTGTAGAAGAAATTTTTCGTGCTTATTAAATATGTTGCTCTACGTTGTAACCGACAATGTTCCCTCGAACGTGTTGAATGTTTTGGCTTACAACTTCAGAGCAGCTAACCAATAGTTGTAACCATGGTGTAATAATAATAAGGTGTTAGCGAATTTTTGACAACACCAAGAATAGCTTTCTTTCTGTCAAAAAATTGAGAGCGAAAGAGAGGAGCCGTTGATAGTTATCAAATTGTGGTATTTGTTTGAGTTGCTAGATGATGATGTGTTATAGTTTTTATAGGTTATTGTGCCAATAAAGTTTAAATAAATATTTAATTCAATTAATTGTGCCGTATTGTGTTGACAAAAAGTTATTGCAGTTGTCTTTGCCCATTTGCCAAGTTCGCCATTGAATGGTTTTGTCATTTTATCAAAAACGTGCGCTGGAAGGTGCCACCGACCTGAAGCTTTGGCCAGCATGCAAATTGTCTTGCATTCACATCGACTGCTTCAAGAAAATAGCCTCAACTGATAATAACCATCAAAAGAAGTGGACATGGCATTGAGCTTTGGCCGACTGCACGTTAGCTGATTTATTTTCATTCCAATCCACCATCAGCTGTTTTTGATAGGAGCGGGGCGAAAAAATTTATCATTTTGAGAGAGAAGTGTCAAATCCACTAACACCTTATTATTATTACACCATGGTTGTAACCAAATATTATGGTTTTTGTATATGCATTCTCTACACCTGAACAGATGGGCTTTAAGAGAAGGCCGGAGAGGATTAATATGTATGACCGACCCCCATTACTGTTGTAAAAGGAACATTTTTCCCTTAGATACCTTTTCCCTCCGACCACTCCTTAGGGGGCTCCCACACTAAGGGAAATAACGCATATTAACATTATCCACGCCTGAGTATATATTCCATTTAAATATTTACGTGGACAAATCAAATATTTTCCTTACAACTCGTTTTTTCCCGTATTTAAATTTTATTTATGCCACACACTGACACACATATTCCATACAGCTGCCAAGCAGCCGCCAAGCAGCAGCAGCATCGCACTCTGTTCCTGTGCGTTGAGTTTCTTCGTACCAGCAGTTGAAGGTCTTATAGTTCTCATTTAGTTAATATTTCAAGGGTAATATATCGTGAATATTTGGCAAATATGATTTGTGAGTGCGGTGGTGAGTGCGAAGCATGATGAATTCATGTAAGGTGGAGTGACAACTCGGTATTTTCTGAAGAATGTCACTCCACTCTACATGATTTCATCATGCATCGCACTCACCACCGTACTCAAAAATAATATTTTCACAAAAAGAAAATAAAATATACCACTAAATGGCGTTTGATATGGACGCAGCTCGTGGGAAATATTCAAATAAATTGTTTTTCAATTTCAATATTTTTATATAAATTTTCCTTAAATGCGATAGTTTTATTTTCAAATAGTAAATATTTGAAAGATATTTAAATATATTCTTGCATAATTTTAATATATTTTTTATTAATTCTGTTTAAATATTTTAATATTTTATTTAATTAAAAAAGTATTTAAATAAATTTCAAATATTTACGTGGTCGATTTAAATAAATGCGTTATTGGTGCAAAAATGACTCGCTTTTTGGATAAATTAAAAAAGTTTTTGGATAAATTTAATATTTTTTCCCTTAGTGCATACAAATTTTATGATGTTTGTATATTTATTCCATACACCCGAACAGGGGGGCTTTAAGGAAAGGGCGGAGAAGGATAATATGGGCTTGTCCAGAAAATGGTCAACCAGAGGTAAAAAAATAAATTTACTTATTTCTTAAAGTTTTGGTTGCAAAAAAAAGCTTAATATCTCTTCGATAGAGCTTACTTTGGTTATATTCTCTTGAGTGTATTAAAAATGCCATATTTATTGTCGATTGAAGTAATTTTTTTTTTCAATTTTTTTACTCATATTTGTGATGATAGGTTATGCTCTTTTATGCTCAAATAAGAGAACTCTGAGAGCAGCAACAACTGCCAATTCGAAATATTTTAAAGTCAATGCATGAAAAAATTTAATTTTTAAATGTAGATATTTCTAAATTTTTAAAAACATTCATGTGAATTTTCAATTAGAGGGAAAAATGTGTAACGTCCGACACGTAACGTTCGAACAAATAAAGTTGCTAACTGTGACTTAAAAAAAATTATTTTTTAAATGATATGGGATTTTCTTTAAATCTTATTTAATTTGCAGTTATTTGTTCTCTTAGACTTCTGAGGTGCGACCGACCATTTCGCAGAATTAATCTAAGCTTTAGTGTTAGTCTCACAAGAACTTCCTTTTTTTGTAACGTCCGAACGCACGACAAAAATAACAAATTTCGGGTAGAATGCGGTAAGATGCTTGATGTTATAATTGTTATAAATTCTATTTATAGGGAGCTATTTAACCAAACTCATTTTAATTGGAAAACTGTTTATAAAATTGGCGAAATATATACAAAAATGTTTCCGAATGTAACGTCTGAACGCTAGGACTTATCCATATGTATAACCGACCCTCTTTACTTTTGTAAAAAGAACATTTTTCCCTTGGTGCCCTATATCATCCGACCAATCCTTACGTGGTTTCCAATATACGCGTAGGTATAGAAGAGTATATACATTCTTGATCAGCATCACCACCCAAGTCGATTTAACCATGTCCGTTTGTCTGTCCGTCCGTTCGTATGTACCTTATAAGTGCTTAAAAATAACAAATAGAGTACTCTCGAGTCGCAAAACATGTCCCGGAACTATGTATATAGTTCCGCCGTTCCATTTGATTGAATGAAACTCATATGCAGCAGATTGTAATATGTTCGCGGAACTATTTAGCTCCGCAGTTCCATTTGATTGAATGAAACTAATGCAAATAATATGCAGCAGATTGTAACATGTTCGCGGAACTATTTAGCTTCGCAGTTCCATTTGATTGAATGAAACTCATGCAAATCATATGCAGCAGATTGTAACATGTCCGCGGAACTATTTAGCTCCGCAGTTCCATTTGATTGAATGAAACTCATGCAAATCATATGCAGCAGATTGTAACATGTCCGCCGAACTATTTAGCTCCACAGTTCCATTTGATTGAATGAAACTTATGCAACTCATATGCAGCAGATTGTAACATGTTCGCGGAACTATTTAGTTCCGCAGCATGGTATAATAATACCAAAGAACTAAGATATAAGAAAGTGATGTTATTGCACAAAAGTGTGGTATTTTTCTTATTCGTGTTGGTTGACACAAATACATAAACATTAACAAAGGGCCGTATTCGGTTGCATCGAAAAAGAAGGCTCAAATTGTTTCTGGTTAGAATAACATATAAAACAAGTGTTTAGAGTTAAACGCTTTAATAAAATGTTTGATAATTAATGACCTTATATATTAAAAGAAAATTAAATTGTAGTACAGAAACATGTACTCAGGGCCGTATTCGGTTAGATCGTTAAAGAAGGTCCGAACGGTTTCTAATTGGAATCACATATACAATAGATTCTGGGTTAAATTTACCAATTTTGGACCTAATTTAATTATATAATATAAAAATAATTAAATTATTATAAATTAATAACTCTTTAAAAATACGATAATATAGTTTATTGCTGAAGACATAAGCGCCCCAAAAGTGCGTTAAAGAGTGAAAAAATAATGCGCCCCTGAAGCAGTGTTTGCGTTTTGACAACTGTGGTCGCATCAAATTGGCGCAAAATCAACAGGCACTGATTTGCTATTTTAACACATTCCCAATAAAAAATAATTAAATTTCGAACAAAAAACGCTGTCTTAGGTTCAATTTCACTATAAAAAACACACTTTTGTTTAAAAAATATAACCAGTTAGTGTATATTTTCCTGTGGAATGAAATCGCCTTCTTTAGGGTTGTTTACGAACTTATGCAATTTTTAACTACACAACGCATCTTGCAATTATTAATATATTTTAAATTCTATTAAAAGCACTAAGAATATGTAATCAAAATTGCTTTTAATTAATTTATTATAATTTTTTCATTGAGAAGACTTCTGGACAGCTGACGCCCGCTCAGGAATGTCAAAAAACTCACTCTGTCTCGCTCGCTCAATTTACAAAATCGGCCACAGTTCACGTACACTGTATGTGTAGACAACACCACTTCCTTATATTTTAGTTCTTTGAATAATACAAGGTAGTATTGACAGTTGCTTGGGAAACCAGCATCTGTCAAAAAAAAAATGTCTAGAAAGAGAGTGTTCAATTATTGTTTATGTTTTACGCCATTGTTTGCGTTAACCAAACATTTGCTTGTAAAATATTTTCTATTTTATTTAATAATAAATAGTGAGCATTGTAATAATAGTGATTTATTATTACTTTAACGAAAATAATCTGTCAACTTAATGTGATTTGGTGCAAACATAAAAAAAAAATGTGGAAAACATTCAAATGCAGCAACCTCGAAATTAAATAAGTTTTCAATTAAAATTGTGCATAATTGAATAAAATTTAACTCTTCCGACTGGAAAACGTTTAGCACAAATCACACATAATTTTTTCAAAACTTTCATTATTTTGTATTAAACGCACAAATTTTATTTAGGTTATGTTTTTCACTTTCGTTTCACTTTATTCCACGAACAACTGTTTTTGACAGATGGTGGTTTCCTCGTTGCTGAGAAAATCAATAGTTGTCAATGCTACCTGTATAATTGTATCATGGTCAGAGATAATGAGATGGGAAACTTCCATGGTATAATAATACAAGGTAGCATTGACAATTGCTTATTTTCTCTTCTACAGGAAAACATATCCTGTCAAAAAGAACTGCTTGTGCAAATGTATCTGCAGCTGCTGTGGTTGTTGTTTTTTTCACTTCTACGTTTTCAACATTGCTTGTGTTTTCAATGGCCGATTGTGAACGCTCTCTTTTTGAGTATAGTTTTTGACATGAGATGTTTTCCCAATCAACTGTCAATGCTACCTTGTATAATTGTACCATGGGAAACTTCGTTTCTATTGTGAATTCTGTTGATTTTGACAGCTAAAAATGCTTCTTCTCCAATTTTTTATGTAATCCCGTATTGTGTATGTGAGTTCACCTCATATTTGTCAAAAATTGTTCCTACACCCAAAAAAGTATTGCATATTTAAAAGAAAATTGTCTTTAGCTGAGCAAGAATATTGTTAATAATAGTCGATAAAGAACTTTTGTTAGTATAGAAATGTCAGTTTTGTCAATCTAATTTGTGGAGTTACTTCGATAATAGACAAAAATATTTTTGATAAAAAAAAAATTGAATTTAAAATGAAAACAATTGCTCTATTTACAAGTGCTGTTGTAAACAGAAAAACATAATTCAATTTCTTTCAAGAACAGCTATATCTTTGTTTTAAAAACTCTGTTCTTATTTTTAAATGCATGAATTTGTTTGAACAAAAATTGTAGGTTAGTTTTTCCCTATGTGTACACTGGTGGCTTAGGCCGCTGTTATACAGACGCTCAAATGATTCAAGATCACGTCCTTTTTTACGCTCTTTTTTCGTTTGATGAGCTCTGTGATGAAAGTATGTTATACAGACGCTCATTTGATCCCTGAACACTAGTACACTTCTTGCTACTTTTAATACTTTATGCAAAAAAGTATCACGAGTATGAGTATGGTGAGTGTTGCTATTAAGCAGGTTTCATTACTGCTTTCATGCATTTCGTACTAAAAGTGTACTATTTTCATGCAAAAACACAAATGTTGTGAATAATTGCACAGCGAAACCCTGTTTTGATCTCGAGATCCCATTTCATTTTGGAATCATTTGGTGACCAGTTTGAGCAAAATAAATTTCCTAGCTCACTCTCTCAAATTTCCCTTTTACATTGAAACAACAACAATGCGTGCCCGTGATGTGATCGTGAGCGTCTGTATAACAACGGCCTTACACACCACTTATGAGGTATTCAATATTAAAATATAAAATAAAATATTTTTCAGTCAAAAATAACAATTAAAATTAGACTTTTATGTTTTCGGTTTAAAGGAAACACTCCTTTTTTATTGTCTCAGTTCATGTGAATGCGTATTTGAAATCATAGATATTTTACAAAAATGTCAAAAATACGGGACAAATTTTGTCCCGACAAGACACTTAAAAAATTATGCAAAATACGACTAGCCATTCGGCTCATTAGCATATTTTCGGGTGCAAAAAACGTGTACCGAGTAAGCTAGTATTGAATATAGAATGTCATATATATATTTTTGACCGGAAAAAGAAGTCATATTTTAACATTTATCGACTTATTTGAAAAAAATTTATAACAGTTACGGTCCCTGATTAAAACTTATCTTCAATCGAAAAAAATAAGGGCCCTATCGCTTGCCACCCTAACAAATGAATGCGCTAATGAAGCTGAACTGTGTTTTGACAGAAGCTCTTGCACATGACTCATTCAAACAAATGGCGGGAAACCAACAAACTATAAAGCAAGATTACCTGTGAAATGAAACCTACTTATTATGTGTTTTTTGTGAACTTTCACAAGTTTTCACGGCACAACGCATGCTTATTTAATTATTTATTTTATTAATGTTCGTTTTAATACAATTTATAGCGATGACACTCGCTAATTATTTAATATTTTAATGTTTTTTCACCACTCATTTTCTTTGTTTTGATGTGCAAGAGCTTATGTCAAAAAATCATGCTCTATCTCGCTTGAAAAATTCTTCAACACACGCATAGTATGTGTGAGTAGAACACCACTTCCTTATATTTTATTTCTATGAGAGGAATCGGTGATACTCGCTGAAAATGTATGTTCATGCAAGAAAATAAGAAACGAGCAATAAAGCAGTCAAGAAACGCACTTGTTACAATACACATATATATATTTTCAATATTGTATTCAGTGTGTTTAAAAAAGTGCTAAAAATTTTAAAGAAGTTTGAGAAATAGTTATACTTTGATGATTTCAAATTTTAGACGTAAATAAAAAAAAATGCAATTTTTGACTTAAAACGCCTTCAAATTGTAAATTTTAATTTTATATTAATAATATTTCGTCTCAGGATACCTTAATGTGCCCCGTTATCAATCGTAAGAATCAATTGTATACAGAAAATATTTGACTTTTGGCCACTTATTGAAATTCCTGGCCCAATTTGCAGCGGTCCGAAATGGCAGCAGCTCCTATAGAATCACGATCGAAGCGCTTCATCACTGTTGCTGGTCGAGCAGGAAAGAAGCACACTCTTCGAATATTGTTTTCTTTGCGTTTCTTTCGTAGCAAGCAAGCAAACGCTGAGACAAAGTTTTGAGCTTTTATTCATCGTTCTTAAGTACATGCCTATTTGTTCTTCAGTTGCGATTCAGTTCTCAAAGCCAAAAGACATATCGCACGCTAAGCGGTAATAGGCTAAATAAAAAAAAAAAAAGTAAACACGCAACTGTTCAAATTCTGTTCAAATGTGCTTTGAGCATAGAACAAAAATTATTGATGAGTTGAAAAAAGTGGAGATAAGTAGAGCGTATTTCCCTCATTGCTCTACCTCTCGCTCCTTATGCACCGCTTTCATCCATTCCATTACACAATGGTGGTCATCCCCCGCTCACTCCACAGCTCAATATAATTTTGTATACTCTCTCCCTCTCTTTTTCGAAATCAACTTCGAACTGCTTCCTTCCTAGGACATGGCAGTGTTAAAAGAAGCACGTTTGGCAAGGAGGATGCAAGCACTTACTGCTACCACAGAAGCGCTGCAAGATGCCTATTGAAGCGCTCTTTTTCCCGCTGGGTTATTTCTATGACGTGATACAATTATCAAGTAGTATTAATCGCTACTTTTACTCGTTGCTTTGGGCATATAGTGTCAAATAGAAGTATTGCAATCACGGCAATAAGTAAAAGGGAATTTTTTTTGTTTTTTATACTTAAACCAATCATTTTAAATATTTAGAAGGAAATGATTAATGACGAAATTAAATCTCTGTTTAGGTTTTGCTTTGTTTTTTATCTATATCTATACTATTATATAAAGGGTTCTCTCGAATTTTTATCGTTCAATCACGGGGTAACCGCTGAACCGATTTTAATAATTACTTCACTATTCAATTGCTATAGTAAGCGACCCTGCTACTGGGTACTACGTTTTTGGTAAAACTTTGTATTTAATGATTTAAGAATTCATGCATTTTAATCCATGCTGCTTTTGTATAAGCAGCACAAAATAACATCAAACAATAGCTTAAGCTCTTTGTTGAGAGAGAGAGAGAGAGCTGAAAGTCTACAACTCCCCGCGCTGCCATCTTAAGTGGATAGTTGCACTCAGTTAATTTCTGCTGCAGTGTTGCCATATCATGTCCAATATATCGTATCTATTTTGATTTTACTAAAATGAAACTCTTTTCATTTCAATAAGAAGCCACTCTTTTTATTTCAATAAGAAATAATCTTTTAATGTATGCTCCCAAGTAACGCTGGGAACGGGTATGCTAGTATTTAATACAAATATAATGAAATGATTATATTGAAGTATTCATCTTTATTTTATTGATACTCTCTCATGTAAACTTTAAAAATTATTTGAAGACTGCATCAACAATAACAACAAAACCCAACATCATCAACAAATTGTTAGAAAAGTAAGTATATAGTTGTACACAGTTGTATAATATAAAAGTAAGTACAACTGTGTTGGCAGTGCCCGCCATAGCGCAAAAGTTCTTATATGTATGCTGCCGTCATAAGGAAGAGTGCGGCATCTAGCATGAAAATCAAAATCAGTTTTATTGCTTTTTCTTAAACATGCTTTCATCTTCAAGAAAATAAAATAAAAATTACGAATTCTTTGCTCAATTGCTAAATATTTGAACCTGACGTGTTATATCTTCACAAATTAAAGCAATCATTCAAGCAAAAAAGCGGCATCTACACTGACTGTTCACCGTTTTTGCATTTTTAATAAAATCGGTAAAATATCATTAATGTTGGAAAAAAACTGGATGAAACTATGCTGAAGAACCAAATATTTATAACCATCCAAACCCTAGTCAGTGAATTTTTGATAAATAACTGTAACTCAATTATCTCAGAATATTGAAATATGTAGATGCCGCACTCTTCCTTATGACGGCAGTATGTATGTATGTATGTATGTATCACGCTTGAAACATATAGAAACAAATTCGTTCTTGATGTAAGCAACATGATGATATCGCGATTCTATTGTTTTACGCTTTACCTAAAAGTGCTCAACGCGCTAAAAAAAGTTTTCATTTCTAAATATGAAAAATTGTTACATAAATTGAGCTATTTTCATTTTCAATATTACAATAAGCAACATTGTTTGCACCTACTCGCTATATTTTGACACTAAATGCCCATATTGACAGTTTTTCCACAGCTGATTTTCAGCGAATAATACTATCTGGTAATTGTATTTCATGTGAAGCGGACAGCGAAAAAAAATAAACTTCTAAAATTCGTTCATATAGGGGATATTACTAGTACTTCTAGGGGATATTAACGTGTTCACATAATATTTTTTTGATTTGAGGTCTAGATGTTAAGATATGGAATTCTATAGAATTGACCAGATTGACGAAGGGTTTTTTAAAATTTTATTTTCATATTAGCTGCGTTCGATTCGCCAGCCTATATTCAATTCATGTCGCTTATTTCAAAATTTGTATGTTAAAATAACAACAAAGTCGACAGCTAGTTGAGTATAGAGTAGGTCATGGTGTAATTAACAAGGTGATCGTGACGTTTACTGATTTCCCTTCGGTTGTCAAAAAATGTTGAGAAAGTAAGAAAAAAAAAGAGACAAGCTGCGGAAAAGTGTCAAATCGCTTGCACTCAATAAAAAATTGTAATAGATTGTTTTGCAACTTTTGCTTGAAATTTTGACAAACGTGGGTAAAATTTTTTTGAGATAAGCTAAAAATTCACGATCACCTTGTTACTTACACCATGGAGTAGATCAATGATCAGTTGAGTTAAGTAAAGTTCCGTTGCCAAGTTCTTATTTTTTAGTTGGTTTGTGTACGGAATAAGTGAAATGTAATAGATTCTGTCAAAATGTGATGTGAGTGCAAAAACAAAATTAATTTCCTTTAAGGGGGAGATACCTCATAATTTCGGAAAAATTTCGAATGTTTTTTTGAACTTTTCTTTAAAACAAGTTTTAAGTCATTTATATTGGTTTGAAATTGAACAGTGACCCAAAGACACAGCGTGACGTGAATAGGGTTAAAAAAAATTATAAACTGCTTTTAGTGACGATATTCGCACAAATCCTTTGCATGGCTACAGCATTATTAAAATCTTCGAAGTTTTTACTGCACTATCAGAATTTTTAATTTGTTCTGTATGAAAGCACAAAATAAGTTTTGGTGAGTCAGGATCGAGAGGCCTAGGTTTCAAAATTTCCTCCATTCACCTCCATTCTGAAGCTTATGAGCGACCTAGGTATAATTACACAAGTTTACAAATTCCGGTCAACTTTTGGAGCTGATTCGATGAGAACAAATCTTAACGTTATTTGAGGCGCTGAATTCGAATCCGGTTTTTGTTTTTCAAGATTGGTTCTAGTTTTCGAGTTCTTGCATGTTGGCTGCACTGCACTGTAATAACGACAATCAGCTGTTGGCATTGCTAAAAACGTCATTTCAATTGTAATCTTTAAGTTATTTTTTGTTTCAATACCTGTGAAAATGGAAAGAAAGAAGTGCAAAGTTGATTCTTAGTGTTTTTGTTATGTTTGCGGATGTTATATTATCGGGAAAAGTGGAAAAAATATATCAAAAGCGCTGAGAGATGGATATTCGTATTATTTTGGTTTCTCTGTGAAAAACACTCATAAGCCGTGGGTACCGAAATTATTTTGTAAAGCGTGTAGCACAAAACTGTACAAGTGGTCACTTGGTCAAGAAGTGTACTTTTCATTTTCAATGCCAATGTTATGGAGAGAGCCAAAAAATCATGTAGATGATTGTTATTTTTACTTGATGAATGTGGTCGGTCTTAATGCAAAAAAACTATCAAAGTATAAATATGCTGACGTGTCATCAGTGTCCAAGCCAGTTCTGCGTACGAATAATGACCCTTTGCCAATTTGCCCAGGTGTGAGTGCAAATTCCAGGGGAAGTTTCAGTTCGTCACCGACGAACTGTTCTTCACCGACCGAAGATTTTAACATGGAAGAAACACATAAAATATCGCAAAGTATGCTGAATGACTTGATTCGTGATTTGGATTTATCGAAACAAAAAGCAGAATTGCTCGCATCACGGTTGCCGGAGTGGAACTGTCTTCACACTGAAACAAAAGTCACTGTTTACAGAACCAGAAATCAGGCGCTTTTACCGTTTTTCAAAAAAGAAGATAACATATGTTTCTGCGATGACATCAACGGTTTATTTCAAGCGATGAATACACCATACGATGTAAATGAATGGCGTTTGTTTATAGATGGTTCAAAATACAGCCTGAAGGCTGGTCTGATACACAATGGAAATTTGAAACCATCTATTGTGATTGCTCATGCAGTACAAACGAAGGAATCCTACGATATAATGTGTAAAATTTTGACCAAGATCAAATACAATGAGCATCAATGGAAAATTTGTGGCGATTTAAAGGTTTGAAAATAAATGCATATTTAATGTTAAGGAATAAATTATTTGCATACTATTCCAACAGGTCGTTGGCCTCTTAATGGGGATGCAATCTGGTTTAACGAAATTTTGTTGCTTTTTGTGTCTGTGGGATAGCCGTGCAACTGATCAACATTATGTGAAATATGATTGGCCACGTCGAACTAGTTATGAACCAGGAAAACAAAACGTCTCTTTTACATCACTTGTGAATCCACAGAACATTTTCCTGCCACCTCTCCACATAAAACTTGGCCTTATCAAAAACCTTGTCAAAGCACTCAATCCTTAAGGACCGGCTTTTAATTACTTAACCAAGGTGTTTCCCAAATTGTCATACGCTAAAATCAAAGAGGGAATATTTGTCGGACCTGATATTCGAAAATTAATGGCCGACGGCAATTTTATAGCAGTTTTAACGCCTAATGAAGCAGCAGCATGGGCATCATTTCAAGATGTTGTTCACAACTTTCTTGGTAACCGCAAGTCCCCGGATTTCAAGGAAATAATCGACAGTTTGTTGCAAAATTATCGCAAGATTGGAGCTCGAATGTCTCTCAAAATGCATTTCCTCCATTCCCATCTCGACTTTTTCCCTGAAAACTTAGGTGATACGAGCGACGAGCAAGGAGAGCGACTACACCAAGATTTGGCGAAAATAGAAAGACGCTATCAAGGATTTTGGGACGAGGGCATGATGAGCGACTACTGTTGGACTATACTGCGTGAAACAGATCCCAAGCAATACAAACGAATCAGTTCGAAGACTCTTCATTTCTAAATAATCACTTTTTATTGAATAAAAAAAAAAATTTTAATCTCTCGTTTTGTTATCTTACACGAAATGGTGTGTATCCGCATGCAACAGTTATTTAGACATGGACTCATACGATTCTTTAACGTTAACTGCTTTTCATAACCTTTGTGCAACAAAACAGCTTTCAAGCTTAACCTGCTGCTGTCGATATATAACCGCCAATCATTTGAAAGCTAAAAGTGGGTTAATTCACTAAATGTTCTGTAGCTTTGTCATTTTTGCACCAATCTGGGTCTTGTTCGGCGCAAAATGTTCGTATTGAAATAAACTAATGTCCTATGTAATAAAACAGCAAAATTTTCAATTGTTTTGTGTAAAACAAATTAGTTGAAAAGAGCAAAATTTCAAAATATCATCAAATTTTTCATGAATTTTGAAATTGTGTCCACTGTAACACTGTCATTTCTTGACTAATCTTCACAAACGACCCATGGTTATTTTAGAAATTTTATTATCTTTCAATAAAAAATAATAATCACATCAACCGACGAATATTTTTGAAGATATTTGCATTTAAGTGACATCATCTTTTTAAAAACGCAAATAACGGTAATTATGCAATATCTCGAAAACTAGAACCAATCTGGAAAAACGGAACCCAGATTCAAATTCTGCGCCTCAAATAGCTTTAGGAATAACTTGTAGTTGCTCAGCTCCAAAACCGTGTATACTTGTGTTATTGGCACCAATTGCAAAGCTTTCGCCGAAAATACCGATAAGGCACGAGTAGTGAAGCAGAACCGAAACAGTCTCTCCAAGACAAAAGCAGCTCGGATGTACCTATAAGTTGAAAGATATCGTGTGAATAAATAATTTTTTTGGGGTCAAAACTGTTGAAAAAATAGTCGAATCTGACCCTTCGATTAAACAGCCGATATAAATTTTAATTTTTAACTTTTTTTTATTATATTTCAGGTTCATCCTGCGTTTTCGCAACACCAACTTCGAGTATTTATGAAATAGACAGAAATAGAAATGTCCCGTACTAGTTTTCGTTCAAATGAAAGCTTGGATTATTGGCTTTAAGATTTTTGTTTTAAAAAAATTTGCACCTGTGTTTTTATTTATATAAATGCAAATTTAAAAAAGGTCTAAAAAAATACTTTTTTTAAAATGGATGGCAAAGTTATTAAAATAAATTTTTTTTTTGTGGTTTTAACAGATGTTCGAATTACGGAAGTACCAAAACTCAAAAGAAAAGTGTATGTGCTTTATTTCAGTGTTTTATATATTCCAGATGTGTTGTTAAAAAATGATGTTGCGAAAACGCAAACAATTTTATTACATGCAAATCACTTTGATACTTTTGATACATAATTTTCCCGCGTAAATTATCGCTTGTTTCCATTTTCGTTTGACGTTTGATTAAAATAGATATTTTATTTTATTATTGGTTCAAAAATCAAGTTAAAATTAAATAGTTGTGCGTTTATTAGATATTTAGTGAAAAATGGTAGCAATAATTTTTGAAAAACAAATAGAGTTGCAAGAAGTAATTGATTCAAGTGGCGATGATGATAATAATGATAGCATTGCCTTCAATTAAATTACGCAACTGCTGTATATTTCACCAAATACGGGAGATGCACTTAGTGATGAAGAATGCAATAATGATGAAGACATGATGTTAGATATTTGCAAATATTTATGATGGTCAGCAGAACATCCAGTACGTTGCCACCAAGGAGCAAATATATCGATTCATTGGGATACTTATATTTTCCGGCTACCACACAGTTCCACATATAGAATATTATTGGTCAGTTCAGCCCGATTTAGGTATACCTATCATCAAGCAGGCAATGGCACGATACACTTTCAAAACTATTAAAAAATTTTCCATTTAATGGACAAGATGCTACTGATAGATTTGCCAAGGTTCGTCCATTAATTGATTTCCTGAACCGAAAGTATAAACGGTTTGGTATATTCAATACTTAGTTGTCTATCGACGAGCAAATGATTCCATATTTTGGAAGACATAATTACAATATTTATTCGTGGAAAGCCAATACGGTTTGGGTTCAAATACTGGTGCTTATGTTCTCATACTGGATATTTGTATCATTGTATGCCATATGCCGGTATATCCTCACCATTCGATAAAACCGTTGGTTTGGGAGCAGCTGTGGTATTGCAACTGTTGGAATGTGTTGAATATCCATATCGTCATTCTTTTTTTTTTTTTTGCATCTTTTTTTTCTTCATACTACTTGTTTTGTTTACTCAGTGAGCGGAAGTTTGCAGCTGTGGGAACTGTCAGAGGAAATCGGTTGGTGCTAAAGAAAAACTGGCAACTGGCAAAGAGTTGAAAAAGCATAAATACGACTATTGCTTTGAGACTAAAAATAAGTTGTTTGTAGCTCGTTGGCAAGACAATTCTGAAGTCACGGTAATTTAAAATTTTATTGCAGCTCATCCGGAAGTTCCAACTTCACGATGGTCAAAACAACAGAAGAAAAAAGTGTCTGTTGCACAGCCACGCCTAATCAACGAATATAATAAGCATATGGGCGGAGTGGACCACCACGATAATGCAGTATCAAATTATCGTGTAGCTATACGCGGTAAAAAATGGTGGTGGCCGTTATGGACGAATTGTGTAAACTCGACTGTAGGCAATGCTTGGAAGATTCAGTGTATGATGGAAAACACAGAAGGGCAGAAAGCAATGACAGAACTTGAGTTCAAGTCCACAATAGCTCGAGAATTACTTTTGTTTGAAGTTACAGAAGAACAAAATGAATTCGACGAAGTGGAAATTGAAGAGACAGAAACACCACGACAATTGCCACGTATTGCTGCTTCTCAACACGTTGTATGGAAAACGTCAAGTGGTAAACGGCTTAGATGTGCTGAATGACTGGTGTGAAGTTACCATCGTTTTCGCCCCATCCGGCGAATATTAGATATCCTAGCTCTGTTATCACATATGTTAATAGCAGAATACTGCTAAATGTAAAAAGCTCAAAAATTTATAAGCGAATTGAAAAAAAGCTTTCAACCATTCGATCGCATTTTTAGTTAGCTGAAATGGCTACTACTAGAGGGCATTGCCTAAAAGCTTATTCAGCTAGTCAAAAAATTTATTTTATTATAAAAAACTATGACAGCGATGATAAAAAAAAATAATTTCCGTTAAATATTTTTCCGTTGAACTTTTCCGCTCTTCGGAGTTGAGATCAAAAAGGTTGCCATATATTCAATGATGATATGTTCGAATATATTTATGTAACCCAAATTGAACATAGTACGATGTACAATTAAACTCCCATTTTTAATGAAGTGTGTAAAGTGTAACTTTCCTTATTTTCTTATATCGAAAAAAAAACTACATGAATTGTCATTGCATTTAAAAGGTGGTGTTAAGGCAGGGGTGAAATAGTGTCACAACGTTCCAGAAAATATTTTCATAGTTTTTTTTAGACCAATAGTTTTTATTATAAAATACAGCGAGCATTGTACAAGGGGGCGTGGCAGCTCGAATCTGCAATATGGAATAACTTTAAAATTATAGGTCGCACAATATTGGAATTAGGTGTTCGGCCTCGATTTACATGTGCCGTTCCACTGGTAAAATCTTATGGGCGTTGGACAAAGGGCGTGGCACTTTTTCGGCTGCCCAAATTGTTGGTATAACTTTCGAACTATTAGTCATACATCAATGAAACTCGGTAAGAATGTACTATTTAGTCTTGTCCTTTGACTGGAAAAATTGAGTGAGCATTGGACAAGGGGGCATGGCAACGCCCATAAAAGTCAAACTTATGGTATCAAATAGCTTTGGAACTAAATGCCGCATAATAATGAAACTCGGTATGGAGTTGCCACATGATAATGTCCATCTACTAGAAAACCGAGACGGGCATTGTGCAAGGGGGTGTAGCTCCGCCCATTCATTTACAATTTTTGATATCTATGAAAGTAAATCACAAAACGTTGAAATTTAGAATAGAGTTACTATTTGGTGATGCATTTCTACTATAAAACTTGGTCAGGCATTGGTCAAGGGGGTGTGGCTCTGCCCATACATGCCAAAGTTATGATATCGAATAGCTATGGAAATTAAAGTCGCATAACATTCGAACTCACAATGGAGTTCCACTTGGTGATATCCTTCTACTAGAAAACTGGGACAAACATTAATCAAGGGGTGTGTCTCCACCCATGCAAGCCATAGTTTTGATATCGAAGCTTTTCATGTGTTTGTGCTGCGAGAGCCTCAATAAACTGCATGTTGCTCTCTACTGTACCGAAGTACATTCTAATATGTTCAAATTAGTTTTTATGTGGTGAATTAATCTAACGCAGTTTTGTTAAAATGGGATTCACTGACCACCTTTAGCATGTTGAGGATTTTTTTGATGAGAATGAGAATCAATCCGACTTGATGTATGTGTGTATGTACGTATGTTCGTATGTTTATTTGTTTCGCTGCATGCAACTTTTCTACACATGTTTGACGGTGGTTTTCCTGTTATTTGTGAATGAACAAAAGGAGCAAACGGCTGATTTTTTACTTTCTAGAATTGACTTTGTGTGATTCAATAAGTTTGTTTAGAAATAAACAAGAGAACTAGGACGGGCATAGGAAAAGGTGTTATGGTTTCGATCAAACAAGTCAAATTTTTGATATTGAATAGCTTTGGAACTAAACGTCGCATGACAATAAAACTCAGTATGGAGTTACTAATTGCCAAAGTCTTTCTACTGTAAAACTAGTATGTGCATTAGAAAAGGGGGTGTGGCCCAATTCTCTATACAGAATAGCTATGGAAGCTAAAATCACAGGACATTCACACTCATAATGGAATTGTCACCTGGGAGTGATGTTCTGCTACTGGGAAACTGTAACGAGCAGTAGAACATGAGCGTGGTGTCAGACTAAGGGATTAATAAAAGTTTTGAATTTAATTATTATTTCCAATATACTTGCCACGCGCCGGGTATAGCTAGTATATAATAATATTTAATAATATATAATAATATATAATAATATATAATAATATATAATAATATATAATAATATATAATAATATATAGTAATATATAATAATATATAATAATATGTAATAATATATAATATAATAAATTTAATTTTATTTTTAACGATTATGACACATCAAAATAGAATTACTATTAACAACTATTTATTTGTTTATTTTAATTTTAGAAATTACGCATCAATGAATATCATATAATTTTTAGTTATTCAAATTAAACTCTTGATACGCAGCTTAATACCTTAATATAAAAATAAATTCGTTTGCTTGCATAAACTCAAAAATACTTGGTGCATCTAGTGCATTGAACACCATATTTTATATGCTTGAACTATTTTGCACACTTTCTTCCACCAATTATTAAGCGTGTGCAAAAACGTTCGCAATAGGGGCATTCATAATAAGTGTATGTAATTTTGGTTCAATAAAAAATTGGTAATAAAATAATGATTTTATAAATTGCACCATAACAATTTTAGGTTAAGATAGAGCTTGCAAATAGTTTAATAGTGCTTTTATCAAATCAACTTTGTATTAATACATTCACAATTAAATTATTAACAGGTTTGTTGAAATTCTGGTAAAATTATTTTATTTTAATGATTATAACGAAATCCTTAATTCATTTATTTAATATGCTCTAGTTTTTGAGATATTCAATAAATTAAAACATTTTATTTTCTTACACTTAATGGATATTTTGTAAAAAAAAATATTCTAAAAATCGTTCTCATTTATAGAGTCCAAAAGTTGACCGGAATATAACTTCAAGTAGTTATTAGTATAGTAGAATCCAGATTTTTATGCAGAAAAAAATTTTCTCAGCATAGGTATTTTAACGGTTCTTACCTATATATTACCGGTATATATACCTTTATATTTTAATTTTCCTTTTGCAAAAGTAATGGAGGTCGGTCATACATATTAACCTTCTCCAACAGTCTCTTAAAGGTCACCTGTTCAGGTATATGAAATAAATATACAAAAATCATAAAATTTGTATGGGAGCCCCCCTTAGAAGTGGTCGGAGAGCATAGGTGCCCAACGGAAAAATTTTCCTTTTGTAAAAGTAATAGGGGCAGTCATACATATTATCCCTATCCGGCCCTATCATAATAATTATAGTTTCTAATAATTTCAATTAAGTTTTTTATAAATATATTAAATAGACGGACGGCAGACGGACATGGTTAAATCTACTCAGGATGTGGCGATGATCAAGAATAAATATACTTTTCTACATTATATACTCCTACTTCTGTGTATTACAAAAGCTTTCACAAAGATAATATACCCTGGCCTGTTCAGGTGTAGGGTACCAAACCTTTGTAGAAACGAAATCATAGGGTGTCCCAAAAAACGGACTTCATATTTGATTTTAGCGACTTCGAAAACATTAAGTAAAGTCGCCAAACCTCACGGCTTTTTTACAA